>JAJMKX010000291.1:0-69805 GCA_030569435.1 Metschnikowia koreensis | reverse complement strand
TTCCCTCAATCTAAAAAAAAACATTATCCCCGCTTCAAGCCCGCATAGCACGTGAACATGGTTGAAAAAAGAGATAGTCCATCCGCCTACGGCGACCACCACTCAAAAAAAGTGAAACTTGATGACGGCAAAAAAGACGATATTGCCATTGACTCCGAATTGTTGGGCGACCAGTCGTCTTACAGCGCAGGAGCTGGCGGTGACCAGGACGACGCTAAACACGACGATGATGAGGAAGAAGATGACGACGAAGCTGCCGTTGCCGCCGCCGCCTCGCTTGTTTCAGACGCTGAGACTGCCAATGCTGCTGCCGCCGCGTTGAGCCACCAGCAGCCACATCATCATCATCATCACCACCATCAGCAACAACAACAGCAGCAGCAGCAACAACAGCAACAACAACAATTGCATCAGAGATTGGCGTATGAAAACCACTACGGACAACAGTTGCACGCAGCGTCTGCTGTCAATGCAGCACAGCAGCACCACAGATCGGACAACACAATCTTGCAGCCAACCACGTTGCCTCCCAGCAACGGCAACAAGCCACCACATGGCTCGGATGAGTGGCACCGTGTGAGACGCGAGAACCACAAGGAGGTTGAGCGTCGCAGAAGAGAGTCGATAAACCTGGGAATCAAGGAATTGGCTCAGTTGATTCCAACGCCCGACACCAACAAGGCACAGATTTTGCAGCGCGGTATCGAATTTATCCGCCGGTTGAAGGAGAACGAGAACAACAACATTGAGAAATGGACTTTGGAGAAGTTATTGACTGAGCAGGCCGTCAGCGAGCTTAACGCGTCGAACGAGAAATTGAAGTCCGAGTTGGAGAGAGCTTACCGTGAAATTGAGCAGTTGAGAAGAAAACTCGAAGAGAAATGATCGCGCCAGGTTTCTTTCTGGTCACTCATTAATTTTCTGTTTCTTTTTAGACCCTTGCCTTCGTCATAACGTTTATATTCCGTTCTTTCTGCTCTTATTTTTGTATATTAGTTCAATTGTTAAATTATTTGTTTTGTATTTGTCCTGTTCGAACTGTAGTGGTTTATTTAGAGGGTTCATGTACAGGAAATCGAGATGCATCGTTGTGATGCATATACATTGACCGAGCGAAGCGAAGAGTTAAGTGTCTACTAAAGTTTTGCAAATTAACGATTAGCGATATCTGTTATAGTCGAGATTTAAATCAGATGAAATACGTTAAATTAATTAATCAATTAGTTGGTATCAAAACCATAAATACAAGTGAAAGGCAATGCATCAAAAATTATGCTTCCAGATAACGAAACAACTCACAATGGGATCAATCCCTCCTTTAATCTTCTCCTCAAAACCTACCATGAATTATGCTGGGTAAAAGTTTATTGAAAGCAAACACCGGTCACAAGAAAGCGTCCTTTTCAGCATCAGCAAGTTGCTCTTCAACAGGTCTATTCTCGACAGGTCTATTCTCGACAGGTTTATTCTCAACCGGCTTTTCCTCTACAGTATTTTCTCCAGGAGTTTTATCATCTGAAGACTCATTATCAGAGAATTCCTTCTCAGAAGATTCCTTTTCAGAAGATTCCTTAGAAGATTCCTTTTCAGATTCCTCAGAAGATTCTTCAGCAGGTTTATCCTCGGGCTTTACAAGTTTATCATTCTGCTCAGACTCGTGCTCTTGTTTTTCGTCGATATTTTCAACTGAAGCACTGCCATCAGTAGAACCTTTATTTACCAGTCCACTAGAGAGAGCCTTATTTTTTGCATCCACTGCCTGTTTTGCAAGCTGCTTCTCCATCTTCTGTTGAAGATTCCGGTAAATTTCGAGTCTCGATTCAAAAGTGGAGTAATCCCGGTTGAGTCGGTATAAGAACGGCTCATACATCAATGGCTTGAAATCCGGGGCACTCTCCACAATATCCTGGGTCGTTTTGCCAAAAAGAAGCCGCATGACCTCGGTTTCATGGGCGGAAGTTAACTCCCGTGACTGGACAAAGTGGACGAGCAAATCGTCTGCAAGCAAAAGATCGAGAAAATCTTCTTCGGAAAGACCCAACAAAATCTTCACTTCGTCATTGTTCAAATTCCCGCTAGTGACCGGCACAGAGAGAACCTCATGGCTGTTCAAAGGCTTGCTATAGTAAGCCTTCCACTGCTCTCGATGACGAATGAAAAAACGCAAAGTATCTTGATGCACCCAGAGCCTTAATTTCGGGAGGTAAAGGTGCCCGGCAAAAAAGTTCTGCAACAAGCCATGGCCATCATATTCGTACGTGAGAATGTCCGAATATCGTTTAGGAATATATGCCACTTCACCTTCGACAAACGTTTTCACCAAAGGAGAAAGCTCGGTGAGACTAGAAAAATGGTTGTTTCTGCAGTTATAAACCTTGAGCAAATTGTTCATCTCGTAGAAACTGTGCTCCTCCTTGTTATATCCACTGGGCAACAGGTCCTCATAACGTGAAGGACTTGGATCAGAAGAAACGGCCAAACCAGTGATATCAATGTACAATCCGGAATCGATATCGATGAAACGTGCGTCAATATTGTTGTTGCCATTATTATGATTCCGCGTGTTGATGAAACTGCCGCAATCTAGAAAATATCGGCCAAATCCATCCTCACTATCTTCAACAATCAAGGACTGGTTGAATTTTAAGCTTAATTTGTGCAAGCTCATCACGGGAACCTGGACATCGATATCATTATCCCAAGGGAATCCCACGCCGTTCCAGTACCACGATAAAAGCGATCCATGGGCCATCCAGGTGGTGATACCTTGTTTTCTGGTGAAGGAGAGCCAGCTCCGCACCAATCTATGCAAACTATTGGACTGTTCTTGAGAATCGGCCTTGAGCCCGCCGAAAAACCGCCAGTCGTAGTGGTCGCCAACAATGGTGTCAAAGATCCGGGCTTCCATGAAATATTTTGGGGGCGATAAGTGTTCGGCCATTGAGTATGCAACACTCTCCAAATAGTTTGTTTTCTGATAAGACGAGACTCCCGATTGTTGCCCTTGTTCCACTTCTTTCATCACTTTTGTGGGCTCGTAAATGAAATCCTCATGCTTCAAATGCACCTCGTAATCATGCAACACTTCATCAACCACCGGCTCGATTTTTGCCTGGAGCTGCCGGAACTCATGCAATGTATTAAGCTCCAACTTGTCGTTATTTTCCTGCAAATACTCGCTCACCATGCCGTTTTCTAGCATCTTTGATTTCTCACGAGCAACCTCTACCATGTACGATCCATCCTTTGTGAGGAAAGTTATGGAATAAGGATTTGGTGCCAGACTATACAAATTCGCTTTCCCCAATATGATCGACTGTTCAGGCGTCGTGCGCCCAAAATAGCGGTCAATGACAAATCCCAATGGGTTTTCGCCCGTTTCAGTATCGAGTCGGCAGAACGTTTCCGGATCAAAGGCACCTCTTTGAAGGTGCAAATCCGAGTTGGGCCAGTGGGATTCCTGGTACGGCCGCGCGTCAAACTCGGCACAGGTGAAATCGCTCTTGTCGCCGGAAAATAAGTACTTGTTAAGCGGCGTCATGTCGACCCAGTCCTCCCAATGGAAAGGCACTTGTCGATTAACTAGAGTATCTGGATGCCGGGCAATATAACTATAGTAGATGCCCAAAGTGAAACGCGGGTCGAACGGCTGAGCCACGGGCCGCTGCAGTGCTGGCCATAAGAAATATTCTGGCACGGCCAAAAGTGTTTGGTCCGGGGTGATTTCCGTATCGATGGCCCAGAACGTATCCTCAGGGTCTTGTTCTTGTTTCTGCTCCAAAATCCGCGTCACTTTCTGGTTAAACTCCGAATGCGTGTCGATAATTGTCGGTTCACGGCCGGCAAATAACGAAAGCGAAAGCGAATCGATGAAATTTGGCGTTTCGGCAATTCTATGTGCATGTTTCAGAAGCAGCATCAATATTAGCACGAACAGAAGAACAACCACTGCTCCAATCTGCACGTACCTCTTGCGAATAGTGAACACCATGGTCTGAGGAAATGACGAATTAATAAAAATAATTAGGGGTTTTTTTTTGTCGTTTCTCCTTAATTCTTCTCTTTTAAACGAGAAAAAGAAAAGATGAAAGTAGAAATGAATCCGGAATTGGGCAGATCACCTCTCTGGTTGCTTACTAGCCTCGTATGCTGCGGAATATTCCCTGGTGATCTAGGAAATGTGGTTGTCCAGGAGGAATATAAGAATATTTCCAGTGCTAGCAACAAATGAAGAAAGACAATGCAGGGTCCCGGGAAAAAGCAGAGAAAGAAGAAATAGTTATAAAGAGGTAATCCAGGAAATTCCAGCACCGGTGGAAATCTAACTGATGACTTGCAAGTTTTTGGGGCAATTGTAGCAGGGCTCTGGCCGGTGCTGTGCAGGTTAGCGTGCCTGAAAATGACGATGCGCTATCAACGGTCCAAAGCGGGCAAAAAAAAAGCAAAAAAAAAAAAGAAAAAAAAAAAAACAATCTAAAAGATCCAAGTGATCAAAGTTTTTTTTGAATTTTTTTTAATCAATTTTTTCAATTTAAACTTATGGATCCAAGTTCCGGGGTGAAAAACGTGAGCGAGTGAACACACAAGGGGCCAATGTTGGTATTTTATAAAATGTCCAGCTTTATTTACATGCGTGTGACCAGCTTCCGGATCTGAGCTTACTCGTCGGGTTAACCTGTGGTGCGTTAAATTCAAGCCTCACAGCTACCATTGGCCGTGGGCCGGGAAGGCATGGAATTAAGTTCCGAAGATTGCTCCCTCGAGCGAGGCAAAAAAAAAAAAAGAAAATACGTCTAGCAAGGCAAAAAAAAAATGGATATGTATAGAGAGGTAAAAAAATGAAAAACTTCAGATATGATACCCATGAAAATAAAGGGCTACAATAATTCGACCAGCTCAATAATGAAAAAATATAAAAATCTCAAGTGTTTAGTTCGGCCACACGAGGGTAAAATCTTGGACCGGAGATCGAACGAGTGGTTGCGCGAGAAAACAACTCGCAGTAATTGCCTGCATGTAATTTTGCGGTGCCAAGAAAGAGCAATCCGCAACTGGCAGTACTTGATGCGGCTTTTCTCGCCCTCTGCCTGAATACCCCATTTCGAGCTTAAGTCCGCGGAAATATGCTGCCGACTTTCATAGAGCTTGCAGATGAACAAAAATTTTCTTCCCTACCTATTGAGAGCATTCGTGATGATTAAATTGGATGCAGTATTTCTTAGACCAAAAAAAGAAAATGGTAGTGAAGTTGTGTATTTCATACTCAAATATGTGTGAGCTTATCGGGGCTGACTGTGTGTGATCTCCGAAACCGTAAGCCCTGTGATTTTTGTTTTAATCAGATGGTACTGCACGGCGTTCAAATTAGTGCGTGCATATAATCGGCCGTTGGATCTCTGTCGGCCGGGCCTTTGTTGTTGGGCTGCATTCAGTTACGGCTCAATGCTGGCTATGAAAACAATTACTAATTTTTTAGTTGATTAATTTTAAATCTGGCATACATAATAACCATCATTACTCATTGCCCAATCATGTGATTTCATCCACAAAAAAAAAAAAAAAATAAACACTCGTAATTATTTGCAGAAATGATTCTTGAAATAATTTGATCTCCTCTTATTCGCTTGCGGGAGCCTGTTTCGAAAGAAGTGGATTAGCCTTTCACGAATCTCGCGTTAAGTGTCAATTCCTGAAAAGCTTGGATAAAAAAGAAACGGGCAAGAAAAAGAAATATCCTGGGTCTGTCTACACATTTTATTTTTCTCTTCTATATTTCGTACCTTTTGCTTCTTCTCGATTTTTATTTCTGAGGTGGAGGATCTCGAAATCCTGATGTATTACCCAATTTTAATCCTGATACAAAACTCAGAAACAAAAAAAAGATATGAGTCGAAGGAAAAGGGGCTTTTAAGCTTTAACCCCTGTTTTGATAAGGAATGGTGGGGGAGGGATTTTACGGCCAAGGGGTAAGCGGCATTCCGCTCGGCGTCCTCCGCGGGCTTTGAAATTTACCCGCTGCGCAGATTTGTTTTATTGGGCAGCGAATTTTTTGCTTTCATTCCCCGAGTCCCCGAGTCCCTGAATCCCCCAATCCCCCAATCCCCGAATCACCAAACATATACCGAACAAAAAAAAAACAGGAAGGGAAATCATTTACATCTGATGAAAAATAAATTATAAATCCATCTTGGTAGGCTTTGTGGTTACATTTTTAAAAAAAGACGCAATAATTTACCACAAGGCTAATGGTGGAAGGAAATATCCAACAAATCTGAAACTTAAAGTTAACTTGTCTTTACAATTTAAAGAAAAATAATTTTCAGAGCACTGTGGCCTTTTCAAGATAAACAAACAAAAGACTGAAAACATGAGATGGAATTGAAACAGGAGCAATTAATTCTAGGTTGCCTCGTGCAAAGCAATACGAGACTGAGATGATAGTTAATGATAGCCCCAGTGTTTTATGAGCAAATTGCATTTTATCCCCGATCGAAAGATTCAGAAACTTTGATTCATGAACACCTTGGACCAGTTCGTTAAGAAAAAGGTGGTGTATTTCACAAGCCATGAAAGAGTTTAGGCCAGGTGAGCCATGCAAGAGACAGAAAGGCATTAAGACTTCACCTTTTTGGAAATGATTGGCTGTTCTGAAATCTGGCGGTTACCAAAGTAAGAAATCTGAAGATTTTTCAGTGCTAAGGTTTGACTTTTCGATCTTTAGAAGCTGAAACACTTGTTGGTATATTGAACGACGAGCTCAAGTTCGCCCAACTATTAGGTGGGTTCCAGTGTTCTTTTCATTTAAACCTATCGGTGTCGGAATTCTCTTATCGCTTACTACACTCATTTCGGCTCTACTCATTCAGATTTCTCATGGAAATATGTTTTCCTTTTGTCCAAGAAAATGCTTGGAATAATGATTCTCGAAATAGATGCTTGCCCCTTAATCACCTAACCGGATCTTGAAATTGCATAATTGAGGCGGAAGTTTGCAAATTGATATCGACAGATAATTGCAGCGTCCTCAAATTCTCGTCAAATTCTTGGCTGCTTATTAATATGTTAAGACAAAAGACGACTTCAGATATCAAATTGATCCAGATGCTTTAAGTACAGTAATTAGAGTTAACAGTGAAATCCTAAAGGCAAGATTTTGGAGATTAGCAATTGTTTTCACTCCTTTTACTCAAATTATTAATAATTAAAAAAACAAGATTTCATAGAGAGCAGCAGATTGTCGGCCCGGCTTTGAGAAAAAAATACCTCAGATTGAACCGGAAGAGTCCGGCACAAATTGCTCTTTTCCCACAAGATCTTCTTGGCTTATCGCAGCACCTGCTGTGGCGTATCACGTGACCGATTGCAAAATCAGGATGAAATATTAGGTGTGGCTCAGCAATGAATCGAAGAATTTTATAGGTACTTAAATCAATGTGAATGCAAGATTGGGATTAGTGCTCTTTAATCATCTTCACTAAAATGTCCACTTTGACAGAGAAATTTGATAAAAGCAGATACACGATTTCTGACTTTCATTTCCATGATGCAACAGATGAAGTCGATGAAAATGGTGTATTTAAAGTAAGCAGTGAAGCTGAAAAAGCCTCGCAATTTCCCGAATATCTTCCCACATGGGACCCTAAGCAAAAGTTCCCAAAAGTGAAATTTTTTGAACATCAAGATCCGGGAGCTAGGGCAGACCCACTGCTCCACAATCTTTTTCCTCAAAAGGGCGAGGTTTTAAAGAATATCACCCCGAAATTGGGAACTGAAGTATCGGGAGTACAAATTTCCGAATTGAGTGCAAAGGGAAAAGATGAGTTGGCTTTGTTTGTTGCTCAAAGAGGAGTTGTGGTTTTCAGAGACCAGGACTGGGCCAAGAAAGGTCCCGAGTTCATCACGGAATTTGGCCGTCATTTCGGAAAACTTCATATCCACCCAACTTCAGGTGCTCCTAAAGGATACCCGGAAATACACGTCACCTATCGTCGTCCAGATGCAGAGGAGTTCTCCAGAACTTTTGCACAGAAAACCAATAACATCGAGTGGCATTCTGACGTTTCGTATGAGCTGCAACCGCCAGGAACCACATTTTTCGCTGTTCTTGAAGGCCCAGAAGCTGGTGGAGATACCTTGTTTGCGGATACGGTGGAAGCGTATAAGAGACTTTCGCCGGCCTTCCAAAAGAGATTAGGGGGATTGCACATTTTGCATTCATCATATACTCAATCAAGAAACTCGGTTGCTCATGGAGGAATTGAAAGAAGATCGCCGGCAGAACATATCCATCCTTTGGTTCGTGTTCACCCCGTGACAAAAGAAAAAGCCATTTACGTGAATAGACCGTTTGCCAAGAGGATCGTTGAGTTAAAAGACGAGGAATCGGAACATCTTCTCAAATTCCTCTATAAGCATATTGAGTCTGCGCACGATTTGCAATTGAGAGCGAATTGGGAACCTAACACGGTCGTGATTTGGGATAACAGAAGAACGGTCCACACGGCCATTGTTGATTGGGATGCCCCTGTTTCAAGACATGCGGTCCGAGTCACTCCGCAGGCCGAAAGACCAACGGCACTGTTGGAAGATTTGAACAAACCAAGACCGGATTTTGGAGATTTATTGTGATGATTTTTGATTAAAAGAACTTTTTTTACAAAGTGGACATTTTTGATTTATGGTCTCGAACAGAAAAGTAAGTTTTTTTAGGTATCTAGAAATTTCGAATTTCGAGAAAAAAATAAAGAAGATAAAGAAGTGAAATTTAGTATAATTTTTCTATAAAACAAAAGTCAGTAAAATACTTCAGTGCACTGAAGCACTTTGACATTGTCCAAAGCCCTATTCAAATAATGGAACAACAAGTGAAACCTAGCTTGCTTTGGTTAAAGTTAGGCTTGAAAGACATTTGAAATGTAGATAATGAAACTGTTTTTTTTTTTTTTAATAAATCAAAGCCATGAGAATGGTCGACTTTCCTTATTCTGCTCCCACCATTTTCTCAATTGCAGGTTAATTTATAATGCACCGCCGTTTTTTAAAAAAGGCCAGCGAGATCTGGGTATTGTCCCAATTTGCACAACAATGAAAAGTGTGGTGCACAAAAAATTGTCCGCTATCGTTGGTCAATTCCAAGACTGAGATTCAATTCAAACTGGAGAAAAAAATCACTCAGGTCTCGAACTATTGCAAGTTGTCAATTCCAATAATTTTAGAAATGAGAGGGCTTCATGAACTCTTCGATAAATGGTATAGGGGTTTCGAGCGATCTGGGTTTTTGATAAGACTCAATTTAGGAGAATTTTCGGTTACATGCGACAAAAGGGCTTTGCAAAGGTATTTGTGTGGGGAAAGAAAAAGCCGTTGATTTGGTCAACTTTTCAAAAATTCCTTTTCTCACTTTGATATGTGATTTCTGGTCCAGGTTCCTTCAAATTGTGGGGAAGTCTGGCACTTTGGCACCTAGTCTCTTGTTTCTAAGAGGCAGGACGTCCAAGGCTGATAAAATTTTGGAAACCACTTATTGTTATTTCGAAATCGTGTGGTGAATCCGCAGAAATGTGACTTATGTTCAACAAAGCGAGTTCAAGAAGACAACGAAAAAGGGAAGGCCATTGTGACTTTCGAAATAATCATCATCGAGATAAACGCGTTGTTAGCATTCTGTTTTTTCTGTTTTTCTGTTTTTGCATTTTTAATTGTTTTGCATTTTTATTTTTATTTTTTTTTTTGGAAAAAACTCACAACTGATGCATCCGAATTTTAGACCTACTGTAAAATCCCCGAGGCAATCAATGATGTTTTGACCTGCTCATAACCCAGAAGGTTCGTCTCATCCCTGCATCACTAGAAGCCAAAAAGAAATAAATGGGGAAATAAATAAACAAAATAGTAAGAAGAGAGAAAACAAATTTCAACAAGTTGGCATTTCTTGCAAGTGCAAACTTTCTACGCTCCTGAGAGTTGGGCGTCCTAGTGCTTGTAGAGGATAATCGGAAAAAAAACAGATGAAATTGTTCCGAGAAAAGCGATCTGCCCGCTATCTTTCAATTTCACTTGAAGGCCCGTCGGGCCGAAAATTAACGAATGCACATGAGTCGCGTATGAATTTCTTTATCTCCACAAGAAAAAGAAAAAGAAAAAAGTAAGAAAAAAAGAAAAAAAAAACTTGTTATCGACCTGCATGCGGCCTCGAGATCTGCTTTATATTGTCGTATCAATAGGAACCGCGAGGCGGCGGCGGAATTTCACATTTCTAATAAACACGGCCTAGCAAAAGAGCAAACTAATGGGTTACTGCTAAAGAAATATCACAGAATAAAAATTTTGATTTCTGAGAAATTTTCACTTTCTTCTTAAAAAAAAAGAAATTTCAAGATCGTAACTCCTAACGGGGCGTCCCTAATTTTCTATAAAAATTTGATTCCGCATCCGCTATCTTTCGGAAATGTCCGAACACTTATCATCGCCGCGCGCGAGAAGCAGTCAGGACCTGCAGATTGTCGGTAGATAAAGAAAGATGGAAATGAGATGAAATTTTCACCTCATTCGCTTAGCTATATAACTCGCGAGATCTTGCCGTTTAATTTCTGGGTGGCCAACTCATAAACATAAGAACCAAAAACTTGGTCTTTTTATATTTTCCCGTTTTCATAAATTATTTTTCTATTCCCCACGGATACTTGCTCGAACCAAGGCCGTGCTTATACAATATATTCACGCATCTCCTACAAACAAAAAAAAAAGATCTAGTGCTTTATCAATATGATCAACACAGGTTCTCTTGCTACTTTCGGCAGACGGACGCTCCACAAATGGACGACAAAAGAAGGATTTTTCGGTGACTATGATTACGCATATCTTTTCGTGCCAGACTTGCCCTTTTCCAAACGGCCTGCTAAAACACAGCCATTTTTCGGCTTGAACTCGGATATGCCGCTTTTTCTTGGATTTATCTTGGGATTCCAGCACGCCTTAGCGATGTTGGCCGGTGTTGTGACGCCTCCTATTATTATTTCGGCCACGGCCAATTTGTCCACCAAAACCTCCGAGTATTTGGTTTCTGCATCTTTAGTTGCATCTGGTATTTTATCGGCCGTACAAATCACTCGGTTTAAGATTTACGGTACTAATTACTTTATTGGAACAGGTTTGCTTTCGGTGGTCGGAACTTCTTTTTCCACAATCACCATTGTCTCGAGTGCGTTCCCCATTATGTACACTAATGGTATATGCAAAGTTATTGACGGTGTGAAACAGCCTTGTCCCGAAGGATATGGGCTAATTTTGGGTACCGGTATTGTTTGTGCATTGATTAACGTGTTGTTGTCATTTTCTCCATCCAAAGTGCTCCAGAAAGTGTTCCCAGCTATTGTTACTGGTCCAGTGGTGCTCTTGATTGGTGCCAGTTTGATTGAATCTGGATTCAAGGATTGGGTTGGAGGTTCTGGATGTGTCGGATCTACTTGTGGTGTGAAGAACTTGCCATGGGGATCGGCCCAATTCGTTGGTTTGGGTTTCCTTGTCTACGTTTCCATCATTATTTGTGAAAGATTTGGTGCCCCAATTATGAAGTCCTGTGCAGTTATTGTGGGTTTGTTGGTGGGATGCATTGTTGCTGCCGCTTGCGGATACTTTTCTAGCTCCCAGATCAAAGTTGCGCCAGCCGTCACTTTCCCCTGGGTCGAGACTTTCCCCTTGAAAGTATATGGTCCTCTTGTTTTGCCCTTTTTGGCAGTGTATATAGTTTTGGTCATGGAGGCCACCGGTGATATCACTGCCACCTGTGATGTGTCCAGATTAGAAGTGGAAGGTGAGCAATTTGAGTCGAGAATCCAGGGTGGTATCCTTTGTGATGGTCTTAACGGTATTTTCTCGGGTTTGATGACTGTTACTCCCATGTCCACTTTTGCTCAGAATAACGGTGTGATTTCTGTCACCAAATGTGCAAACAGAAGAGTTGGATACTGGTGTGCGTTTTTCTTGATTGTCATGGGTGTTTTCGGTAAATTTGCTGGTGCCATTGTTTCGATCCCTAAGACTGTGTTGGGAGGTATGACCTCGTTTTTGTTCACTTCGGTTGCAGTGTCGGGAATCAAGATTATTTCCACCACCGAGTTCACCAGAAGAGACCGTTTCTTGTTGACCGCCTCTCTTTTGCCAGGTATTGGTGCTACTTTAGTTCCTACTTGGTTTGCTAATGTCTTCACTTATAAAGGCGACAACAAGTCGTTGCAAGGCTTTTTCGATGCGATTATGTTGGTGATGGAAACCGGCTTTGCCGTGACCGGATTCATCGGTTTATTCTTGAACTTATTCTTGCCTCAAATTGCTGACGATGTTGAGGAAATCAATGAGCTTGTGTTGGAAACTGTGGGTTCTGCTGACGAGCACGCTTTACAGGTATATGCTTCTAAAGAACAGCAGGCGTTTGGCTCGACGCCCAAGCAACCGGTGTTCAGCTCTACGACTATGAGGGCCGGCTCTTCCTCGTCTAACCTTTAATTATTTCTTTACTTCTTATAAGACGGTGTTTACTGAAAAACGTTATGTTCCAATCTAGCGTATGATACTGTAGAGGGACTTTTTTTACTCCTCTTCCGCAGGCAAAAAAATTAGATAAATTCATAAATTGAAAAACTGTCATTTGACTGCTTAAAGTGACAGTAACTTTTCGAATGAATAAATGCTTTATTTTCGACGCGTGTTGGGAATGCAATAAATGAGTGCGGGTGATGGGCAAATGAACCTCGGCTCACAGAAAGTGCACTGGGGTTATTTCCATTTGGCAGAAATCCAAGGCTTAGTGTGATTGATATTTTGGAATAATTTAAGGATTTTTATCAATTACTTCCGTTGCTTTTAAGTGATGATGATGTAAAAAACAAGAATGATCAAAATAACTTGTATAGAAAAGAAAATTAAAACAATAACTCTCGCTATTTTGACCATATCACGTTTGATGACGAGCCTCGGATCTGTTGACCTATTTCAGAGATGCCGCAAGCCGCACCCCACCGGAAAATCTACATAACCAAGTCAAATTGCAAGAAATATATTTTTTTCTCATAATTTTTCATTATTTTCGTTTCTTGAGTTATTTTCCCCAAAAAAGTGGGCTTCACAAAAAAAAAAAACAAAAACAAGGAAGGAGAAACGAAAGAAAGAAGGAAAGAAAGAAAGAAACCAACAATTCTCATATCTGGTTGTGTATACTAAAAGCTGACATCACATTGAGCATAACTCCATAATTCATTCAGAAAGAAGAAAACCACAATTTTACAAAGGAAATTGACGAAAATTAGAGCCTCAATTTCCAGGTTTTTTCATTGTTTATTTGTTCATTGAATTACACAAGATAGATAGAATGGTGATTGCAGGAATTGCGTCTCCCACAAGAGCCAAGCCTCGGCAAAATGTACCCATTTCAGTGCTTTTGAAACTCAACACAGCATTGAAAAAATCGCTTTTTTCCCGCAAGTTTTACCAGGAAATTAATGATAAAGTGCTCGCAAGCACTTCTACGCTTGATGCATCACTATATTTCATATGCTACTTCACACTTTTGTTGAGTTCAGTGTTAAACAATAAACGCAAGATCTTAAACTTTGTTGAATCTCAAAGAACAAATGTGCTCAAGATTTTGAGCCGATTCTTCCCCAAAGCGCTACCCCAAAAATTGCTTACAAGAGACTCGAGCGAGAAAACTAAATCGAATGAAGAAGCCGAGAAGGAGACAAAAATCGAAGCTACAGTTCCTGTTTCCAAATTGGCGGTACACTTGAAAACGGCATCGTCATACATTTCCGATATCCGGATTTTCCACCGTTTGGTCGAGGCCATTAAATACATGCCGTGGATTATTGATGAATTTTCTGCGCTTATGAACCCAGCTCTGGCAGTGCCTCGATTCGACCGCCTAATTAACTTTGCCCAGGCTATAAATTGTCTAGTTCTAGAGCTTCTTGAAAATATGGGCTGGTTGACCGATCATAATTGGATTGGCACCAGCAATAACGATTATTGGTGTATGGAAACTTACATATGGAGCTCCAGAGTATGGGGTGCATATCTTGCAATTGAAATTCTCGAGCTTTTTAGACGGTATCCTCGGTCAAAGAGAGATAAGAACTGGCGCATCAATCTTTTCACACAGGCAATTCAAATACCGCTTGTGCTCCACTGGTCTCTCTACGATGGCTGCTTGTCTCCATTCTGGGTAGGCATTTGTGGATCCGGTGCCTCCTGGTTTGGATTCAAGCGCGTTTTAGACTCTATAGATTTGTCATAATAGCCCTTAATAAATATACAATGATTCCCTTCTCTAATTGCTCGTAGAAGGAGCTGGTTTGCTCTCGTTTTTCTCCAACTGCCGTGAACGGTCAAAGTACAAATTTGGATGCGTGATGTGCAAGTTCTCTGGCTTTGCTGCCTTCTCCATTTGTTGCTTGTGTGTGATTTCAAAAACCTTGGTACAAGCGACGGTAAATTCGTTCTTGTTCACATCTTCGACAATGCCGTTGATTTCATGTGGATCCCGGATACCCATCTCATTCAAGTTATTCACAAGCAGCTCCATGGGCAAATCTCTGTATGGACATCCATGGAACTCACCACGTTGAGGCCGTTTTCTGGACAAAATCGTGTTACAATCGTATGGCTTGTAATTAACACGGCTTCCCTCCAAACCATAAATATGCCTGATGTTGTATCTGTACTCCTTATTGAATGAGTCAATGCTCATCTTACCTGACTTGGTGAACTCGTTTGACCAAAACTTCAACGCTTCGTCCACATTGAGACCAATACCCTTCAAGAATAAACCAAATTGTTGACGGCCATCATACTTCAAGTGAGAGTTGAGTTTCATGTTTTTCTGAAGATGAGAAGCACAAAGTGGATAATGCTTGTTAATTTGAGGTGTCGAGATCGAAATTGCGTTGATATCGGAAGCGTTGGCCAGGTCACCAAAGTTCTCATATTGGATATTGGCGAAGTTCTTCGAGAGGTTGTTGAGAAGTGGAAGCAATCTATCATCCTCTTCCAAGCGTGGAATAGCACGCAAAGTTTTGAGCAAAGCTTGTGATAGAGAGTCCTGAAAAACTGTTGTCAACAAACTTACCTGAAGCGTAGAAGGGATGTAAGCAAATCCGCGAGATAAGTAGACTTGTCTCAGCGACACAAGCTGTGGCACTTTCTCAAAAGGCAATTTGATGAAAGTTTCTTTTTCTCTGATATGCGCCTTAAGCTGTTCTGGAGTGATGTTGAACGTAGAATCGCCCGCGCTATCAATAGTAAGCACCGTTCTTATCGTTGGCCCAGATGCGGCATACAAGAGATCAAGCAATTCAGTTTTCTCTGTGTCCAGAACATAATCCCACGACAATTTTTCAGAATTGAGCTTGACAAATTCCCGTTGTTCCTTAGGCTGAAGCATACCGTACCTGATTTTGAAAAGCATGGCTTCATTTTTGGCAAACTTCTTTCTGAGTTCCTCTGTCCGGCAAAACACCAAGCGCAAGGTGAAATGAGAATAGTAGTCTTTCCGGCGCTCAGCAAATATCTTGGCATCCATCGTCGATGATGCAGAGGAGGAAGCTGCTGCTGGTGAAAGGGGTAAGAATTTAAGCAAGAGCGGTTTCACAATCGCCTCGATCTCTTTGATCGGCTTGGATCTCGCTACACACGACTCGATTTCAATTAATATTTTCAACCGGTCAATGGCCCACGATTCAAATTCTTCCAACGTGATTTCTTCGTATGGAGGTGCTTCGTAAAACGAAAGCCGTGAAGGGTAAAACAGAGAGCCAGAAGCGTCTGCAAAAGCAGCCACTTCCTCGAAATTTCTGCGCCCGGCGGTTCTTCTCTTTGTCTGTCTAAACATTTGGAAGGTGTTGTTGGACTTTAAGGCTTTCTAAATTTGATGTAATTTGTGTGAATTATTCTTTCTATGATGTATAAGATTATTCCTTTGCGTGTGGGAGAGTGAAAAACAGGGGCCAAAATTCTAATGCAGAACCATACACGTTCCTTGTGTGATTCTCGTTTGATTTTTTTTTCTTTTTCTTTTTCTTTTTCGGATTTGGGAGACGGTGTGGGAGAAAACGCGTACGCGTGTACGGAAAGGGAAAGTACAGGATGGACGTGTCGGGAAAAAGTGGGTCCACTAGCAAACCGCGTGAGTGTAAGTAAAGCACTTAAGGTTGGAATATTGTGGAAAAAAAAAAGTGATAAGAGGAAAGGTCAAAATAAACTGGGAATCAAATGTGCCCTTCGAAGCTTGATCATTTATCAATTACTTCATATCCCTTCTGTTGATAGCTTTTTTTTCAATTTTTTTTTTCAATTTTTTTTTTCAATTTTTTTTTGCTTCTAGCCGCTCGCACTCAGTAAGTCAGCTTTGCACCCATTTGACACAGGGCAACGATCCTCAGACATATTTTGATAAAACAAAATAAGGATAAGAAAGGCTTTGGAAAAACGATAACAAGAAATATTGAGAATTTACAAACAAAATAAAGTTTTACCCCGCTTTTAGCCCAGATCTCTTTGAAAAGCGCTTGTTTCGCCTTATCCCCACGTGGGGTCCACGTTTTTTGTTTCTGTTTTTTACAGCCAAGTTCGAGTTAGTGTGCGCATTTTTGCTAAGACTGGCGGGAAAAAATAAGCCTTACTCCCTTCAAATAGATTTTGGCCCCAAATTTTTCTAGTTGCTCGCTCTCAGACACGTCTTCGAACTGCCTCGATCTCCACAAATAAAATAAAATAAAATAAAATAAAATAAAATAAAATAAAATAAAATAAAATAAAATAAAATAAAATAAAATAAAATAAAATAAAATAAAATAAAATAAAATAAAATAAAATAAAATAAAATAAAATAAAATAAAATAAAATAAAATAAAGAGAGAAGAAAAATAAATAATTGCTTACTTTTCTCCATCAACTGAAAAATATTGATCATTTCCACGCTCACCTTCAGTGTGGTCAGATCTGCTCGCCACGCTGGTGCTTGCGTCGCGCGGTCTATACAAGACGAGCGTCACCAAGATTCAAGAAAAAAAAGCCCCACGGAAAAAAGTGAACGCTTCAGCAACATCAACCGATAAACAACAACAAGAAAAAAAATACATCCGACAAGATGTCCGACGTTGTTATCGATGCTGCTGCATTTTTCAAGCGGGTGCTGGTTGTCCAGAAGAAACTTGCTTCCGGCGACCAGAAGTTCTCCAGTCTTTTGTTCTTGCTGGGCACTAGAGATGACGAGTCCACCTATAAAAAATCGACTGTTTTACAGCTTTGGCTCTTGGGATACGAGTTTGCTCACACTGCAATCTATATCGATCAGGAGAAATGTGTTGTGATCACCAGTGAGGGAAAGGCCAAGCACTTGAAGCCATTGGCCTCTTTGCTGTCCTCGACCTCGCTGAAATTCGAGGTTTGGACGAGAACAAAGGACCAGGAACACAACAAGAGCTTATTCACAAAGTTGGCTCATGAATTAAAGAGCAAGGCTTCAGCGACGCTGCCTGTGGGTGTTATCACCAAGGACCAGTTCAAAGGAAAATTCATTGAAGAATGGACCGAGATTTCGAAACCTTTGGATTTGCCCCTTGCTGACGCCGCGCTTTTCGTATCTGAAAGCATGGCTTTGAAAGATGCTGAAGAGTTCCGTGCTACACTGATGGCATCGAAGGCCTCCGTGGTGATGATGGACTCTTTTGCCAACGATATGATGGAGTTGGTCGATAACGAGACCAAGACCACAAACGTCGACATTTCCGATAAGCTTGACAAGAAAATTGACTCGAACAGATGGTACACCAGATCTGCATTGGGCAAGAAAAACTTGCAGTCAAACAAAGAGTTCGATCCTGAACTTATTGATTGGTGCTACTCGCCAATTGTGCAAAGTGGTGGTGAATACGATTTGAGACCCAGTGCTTTGTCCACAGAGAAGAAGTTTGTTGGCGATGGTACAATTCTTTCCTCATTGGGTTTGCGTTACAAAAATTACTGCTCGAACATTGCAAGAACTTTTATGATTGACCCTTCGCCAGGAATGGAGGCCAACTACGATATTCTCTTAGAATTGCAGGACCACATTGCCACCACGTTGTTGCGTGATGGAAAATCCGCCAAGGAAGTTTATGAGGGTGCCATTGAGTTCCTCAAGTCTAAAAACAGTGACTTGGTCGGTAACTTCACAAAGAACGTCGGTTGGTTGACCGGTATCGAATTTAGAGACTCCACACTCATTTTGAATCAAAAGACAGAGAGAAAGTTGGTTAATGGTCAGGTCATCTCCTTAACTATTGGCTTCAACAATTTGGTCAACCAGTCAGCCTCAGACCCCAAGTTGAAGAACTACGCTTTGCTTCTCACAGACACGTACAAGGTTGGCGAGAATGAGGCTATTTCCTTGACAAACTATCAAAAGGCCAGAAAAGAAGTCACTTTTTATTTCAAAGAGGACAACAAACTGAGCAAGCCGAAGCCAGAGAACGGTGACCGCAAAATGAAGTCCGAAAAGGACAAGACTATCGAGAAGAAGTTGGCGATTAACGAGGCCAACTCCAAGATTTTGAAGTCAAAGTTGAGAAATGAGGGTGCTGCTGCTGATGACGTCAATGCCGAGAAGCTTCGTCAGGACACTCAACGTATTTTGCACGAAAGACGTGAGCAAGAAGGCTTGGCCAGATTCTCCAAGGCAGATGCTACGGACGAATCTGAATTGAGACCTATCTTTAAAAAATATGAGTCTTATGTGAGAGAATCCCAGATTCCAAGTAATGTGAAGGATCTTAAAATTCACATCGACTATAAGAACCACACCATCATTTTACCAATCTGTGGTAGACCAGTTCCGTTCCATATTAACTCTTTTAAAAACGGTTCTCAGAACGAAGAAGGTGACTACACATACTTGAGATTGAACTTTAACTCTCCAGGAGCTGGAGGTGCAAATTCCAGAAGAGCCGAGTTGCCTTATGAGGACTCTCCAGACAATCTGTTTGTCAGATCCATTACGTTCAGATCTCGTGACCGTCAAAGAATGATTGATGTATACAAGGCAATCCAAGATTTGAAGAAAGACAGTGTCAAGAGAGAGGCCGAAAAGAAACAATTAGCAGATGTTGTCACTCAAGGCAACTTGATTGAGTTGAAGGGATCAAGAATGAAAAAATTGGAGCAAGTTTTCGTCAGACCAACAGCTGACACTAAGAAAATTGGAGGGGTGTTGCAAATTCACGAAAACGGTTTGCGTTATCAATCGTCGTTCAGAGCTGACCAAAGAATCGATATTTTGTTCAGCAACATCAAACATTTGTTCTTCCAGCCATGTAAGGAGGAGCTTATTGTGCTCATTCACTGTCACTTGAAAAGCCCTATTATGATTGGAAAGAGAAAAACACACGACGTTCAATTCTACAGAGAGGCAAGTGATATGGCGTTCGATGAAACTGGAGGCCGTAAGAGAAGATACAGATACGGTGACGAAGATGAATTGCAGCAAGAACAGGAAGAAAGAAAGAGAAAGGCCTTGTTGGACAAAGAATTCAAGAATTTTGCCGAGTTGATTAGTGATGCCTCTAGAGGTGCAATTGACTTGGATATTCCTTTCAGGGAATTAGGCTTCCAAGGTGTGCCCTTCAGATCTGCTGTTTTCTGTATGCCAACCAGAGACTGTTTGATCTCGTTGATTGACCCTCCATACTTGGTTGTAACGTTGGAGGAAATTGAGATTGCGCATTTGGAGCGTGTGCAATTTGGTTTGAAGAACTTTGACTTGGTTTTCGTATTTAAGGATTTCCTGAAACCAGTGGTACACATCAACACTATCCCTATGGAGTTGTTGGAAGACATTAAGAATTGGTTAACCAATGTCGATATCCCATTTAGTGAAGGACAAATGAACTTGAACTGGGGTGCGCTTATGAAGACGATCAACTCGGACCCTTATGCTTTCTTCTCCGATGGAGGCTGGCGTTGTTTGACCGGCGAGGGTGAAAGTGACGAGGAGAACTCGGAGGACGAAGAGTCTGAGTTTGAAGCCTCCGATGACGACCCATCGGACGAAGAGGTTGCCAGTGAAGAAGATAGCGAGGATGCATACTCCTCAGACGGGTCTGAAGGAAGTGGTAGCGGCAGCGGTGAAGATGAGAGTGACGAAGGCGATGACTGGGACGAGTTGGAAAGAAAGGCCGCTCGTGACGATAGTAGACGTGGTCGCGATTAATTTACGTAAGATGTGATTACTTTGAGAAGAGAAAGAAAAAAACAAAACTATGTATTTTCAATTTATACGACAGTATCCTGTTAATCGCAAATGTTTTTTAGGTTTAGTTCGATTTTCAATCTGAGGCGGGGGAAGCCCGTCGTGGTGTACGGGTGCGAACGTCGTGTCCGATTCTCTCTCCCGCCAAAAATAAAATAACGGGGTCCGACTGAGGTCTTTCTATATCGGGCAAGATTTTTAGCACACAGCGTAAATTTTCTCTCTTTTGAAGCAAGAATACGCATTTTGAAAGGTTGAAGAATTTGAAAATCGAAACAGATCTTAAAAACAACAATAAAAAAAGAAAGAAAAATCAAGCCCTTCTTTATCCTGTCTGTCAAGTGAATAAACGAAGCAAGTGATTTATCGTCAAAAGACCAAGAAAGCAAAAAAGACCTGGAATTTATTACAAAAGAAATGAGTGATACTGCCGACGACTACTCTTACGACTACGAGTACCTTTACAAAATCGTGTTGATTGGAGATTCTGGCGTGGGAAAATCGAACTTATTGTCACGTTTCACTAGAGACGAATTCAACTTGGAGTCTCGGTCGACTATTGGCGTTGAATTTGCCACGAGAACGTTAGAAATCGACGGCAAAAGAGTCAAAGCCCAGATCTGGGATACCGCGGGCCAGGAACGGTACCGTGCCATCACCTCAGCATACTATCGTGGTGCTGTAGGAGCTTTAATAGTATACGACATTTCGAAAACGGAGCTGTACGAATCGGTTTCGCGCTGGTTGAAAGAGTTGAAAGACCACGCCGACGCCAACATTGTTATCGAGTTGGTTGGCAACAAATCCGACTTGGACCACTTGCGTGCGGTTCCTACAGATGAGGCCAAGAGTTTTGCTACTGAAAACAGTCTTTTGTTTACCGAGGCCCTGGCTCTTTCTTCAGATAACGTCGATCTCTCGTTCCATCAATTGTTGAAAAATATCTACGAAATGATTAGCAAGCACCAGTTGGATACCAACGAAAACGTGCTGGCAAACAAGCCCAGAAATGGCCCCACCATTTCTTTGACGCCTGCTCCTCAGGAGAAGAAGAGCAAGAACTCGTCGTGCTGTTAAGTGGAGGTTGATGAGTTTTTTTATCTTGGCTTTACTTTCTTTTTTATTAGAGAACAACGGCTCTCGCTTTTTTTTGGAACACTGCGTTTCGTTTCTCATACACACCTAGGTAATTTCTGTTCATGTTTTTGGACAAGTTGGTGGTTCGATACAGTTGAAAGGGATGCTATTTTTTTTCTAATTGGTTCTCCCAGTCTCTCTCTATATCTGACATAAATGCCACGGAATTGGCCCCTTACTCCTCCTGCTTTCCATCACCGTGTATATTCTATAGTACATATATAAATATAAATCTATATTTCTTTTGATAAAAAAACACCAAAGAGACCCTTACTTTTTCACAGGACCTCTTAGCTGCGCAGGCGGACCAGCCGTTTTCAATGGTTTTGACACACCTTTCCCCTGTTTTAAAAGCGATAACCGTTTCTTAATATCTGCTGTAGGACCACTGATTATTGTCACATTCACAACCTGTTCTCCACGCAAAATCACAAGCCCCAAAAACCGTTTTTCCTCGGGGATCTTCACCTGGCCATCGACCTTATGTTTTGCCAAATCACGATACGCTTTTTTCGTAAGACGGGCTTCTTCAGTATCGGCCAAAACGAGGTTCATGTGCTTATCAAAGGCCAAAAGCTGGCCGGAAAACGTGCGTCCATCTAATATCAGCACTTTAAGTCTGTAGTTGATGAGATCTGCCATTTTCGTTTTCTTAGATACGGACGTCATGGTATATGTGTGTGGGGAAATGAAATTGTAATTGAGTTTTTGATTTCTTCATTAAAAGGTAGATGGGGTCTTCTGTGAAGGGCAGGGTGGCTGTCGTGCGAGGCTCAAACTGGGTTCTTGATTCTATAGTAAATTTGATAATCGACTTTTTTTCAGATATTACGGAAATTCGTACAAATGTATTCTGAGAACATAGAACTTAAATAGAAGAAATGGAAATGAAATGGCAATAGAAATTTTTGTCCGGTTTTCTGGGCCCAATACTGGGACCATCTTTTTGGGAAATTGGCATATCATGTCAAAGTAATGAACGGATATTTACGTATAGTAATATCCCCAGTTGCATATTATTCTTGACAGAATTGAGTTTAAGTAAAGATCAATAAAAATAATAATAATTAATTAATTCACAAGTTTAGAATAGGTGAAGATTTGGTCGGTGTTATTATTGATGATGGTCAAGAACGTTCACAGAAATCTTACATAATTAAATTGAGAAATCGCGGTCAAAAATTCACAGACGTTGGAATCAAAGAAATATCAAAGATATTAGTCAAAGATATTAGTCAAAGATAAATGGAGAATTGGTAGTTTTTTTTTTGACTCGATTAAGCCATCGTATTATTTTCAAAATTCCCTCATTTTCAAAACATTCCCAGCTTTCCAGCAAGTTTGTTACGAAAAAGCTGTAACCAAAACAAAAAAAAGTCCTCTGCGCGCATTTCGCAAACCATGAAAGGCTCGCGAGGTTTTCAGGTAAAGCAGCACGTCGTCGAAAGAAACCAGGCCATCAATTTGATTGCTTTTTCTCTCATATGATTATTTAATTTTTTTAATCCTTTTCTCTTCAATTTTAATTCTTCAATTCTCGAAAAAAGCAAAATATTTTCCTTGATAATGACAGTAGTATTTGGAAATATCTTACCTATAGACAAACGAAATGCCGTGTTTCTTAGTCTTGGACACGCGCCTTGGCCCCAGAGGCTGGTTCAACGGAATCAAGCAAGTTGCGCGCTCGAGGCTTGCCTTACATAAAGAAAGGCCGATTTCCCCAGCGTCCAAAGTTGATGTATTCTCCACCTCTAAATTTATCAATTTTATCTGATTTATAACTTTTAGATACATACGCAAGAATTTTTTTTTTCTTATTCTTTGTTACACTTAGAAAAAATTAATTCATAAACCTTCTCTTCTAGATATTCCCCCAGCATGACCGAAACGAAAGACGAACAAAAAACTCAGCCAATTGAGACTGCTCCAGCAGCAGAAACTGAATCTGTTCCCCAAACAGAGCCAGTAAACAGCACTGAAAATACCGAAAAAGAGGGCGAAAAGGCAGATGCTACGGAAGATAGCAAGAAGAGAAATAGCACACAGGAGCCTGAGAAAAGAAAAAGACAAAGAAGACGCCAATACGACGACGCACCAAAGGAAGAGCCAGAATCGGAAGAAGGTGAGGACGACGATGATGAAAAAGACGCGAAAGTTGGAGAAAACGAGGATGATGAAGACGAGGAAGATGACAATTTGGGCGGCGTTGATGCGTCAAATATCATTCCTGGCGGCAGAAGAACTCGTGGTAAGAAAATCGATTATAAAAAGGCGAACGAGGAGGTTCCACTTGATGACGACGAGGAGGATGACGAGGAGTTTGAAGATAAGGGCGACGACGAAGAGTAAATTGGTCAGTAGACTGATTTATATTGTATATCTATAAGTAATAAGCCAAACACACTGAAGCAGTGCTGAGAAAAAAAAAAAGAAAAAAGAAAAAGCAAAACGTGAAAAAATGTAAACAATTTCAAAATTCAAAGATTATTAGTGGTGGCACGCGGCCAGATAAGACAAAGTGGAAAAAAAACCAAACAATAACTTTCAGATAATTGCTTGGATGTGACGACGGACAAAGACCAATGCAAAGACCAGCGGAATGAAAGACTTTGCCGACTTAGTAGGTCGCCAAGCAGTTGTAGTAAGGGTTACCAAACCCATTGTACGTAGAGTCCATGCGTGGTGGCATTGACTGGTAATTTGAAGGCGGGTAAGCCCAGATAGATTGTTGTTGAGGGTAAGAGGCATAGTGGAAGTTTTGCATCGCGGGTGCGCTCCAATCCTGTGAAAATTTAACAGGCGAGGCGTTGATCGGCGACGAGTAGCCGTACATCGATGAAGAACTGGCAGACTCGTAAACCGGCGATGATGGTACCGAAGAAAATGTGCCATAGTTGTCTGCAGCCATAGTGGCAGACAGAGAGCCATAGAAATACGGGCTAGGGGGCTGTAAGCCTGCGGCCCATGGCTGAGCAGCTTGCTTCTGAACCCACGAGGCCCAACATTCTTCCAAAGTCTCGATGTTGGCCTGGAAGTTGACTACATTCAAGTTCCAGTTGACGGCCTCCAACCACTCACGCTCCAAATTGTTGAGCACAGCGATCTTGACGCCGCTTGCCCCGCACCAAGATTTATTGGTGAAGGTGTTGTCGTCATTAAATTTGTTGGCCAACACAAGCGCAACCACCATTTTCACAAAGATGTCCAGCTCAGACAAACTCTGATAAGCGGAATTGGCATAACGCTGATTCATGTATTCGAGCGCAATGACAATAGTAGATTTAGGCAAACGCGTGGCGTGTAAAATGGCCACGATTGAGCCCTCAAACTCCTTGGTGGGGCTGCGGTTTTGACTGAGCATACCGAAGCTACACCAGCACATAAAAGCGGCCATGGTAGGTGGGTCGTACTCCAAAACAGCACTAATTCCGCCAGCTGCAGCAGGTGCAACAGAAGCGGCTGCAGTTTGCGTGCGAGGTGCCTGATTCATTAGGCTATACACCGGTGGCTGCATATATTGAGGTGGCATGGTTGGCGGCACAGAAACCAGCGGCGGGTAGTTGGCGGGTTGACTGTAAATCGGGGTGGCGTAATTTGTGTATGGCACAAATCCCACCAGGGAAGACGCACGGTGACCCGAGGTGCCGATGGGGTAAAACGACAGGTACATAAGAAACAGAACCAAAAAACAAAAGAATCCAAAGACGTACTAACGGCTTGGACGGTGTTTTTGTGTTTGTGTTTGTGTTTGTGTTTGATTCTCTGTTCTTGCAGTGAAATAGCCGCCAAAAAAAGATTTCTTTGACGTCAAATAGATACTAGTGAAAGCACCCAGTACAAAACAAGGAAGACAGAAGAAAATGAAGCCGAGAAAGCAACGAAAAAGCGACTCGGGTTTTTCTTAGGCAGCACAGGACGATGTCTTAATGAAAAGCTCGATTCCGTGTGACTGGCTAAATTTAAAAGGGTGTGGGTTTTTTTTAGGGGGTTGAATGGAAAGAAAAAAACTACACCCTTTAAGTTTCTCATGAGACTTTTTATTTTTTCAAGTCTGGACGCACCAAAAAAAAAAAGAAAAAAAATGAGTGTTTTTTTTTACACTGCGCGCCGCACGGGCTGCGGGCGCCGGAAAGGGCGAGCGGGAGCGTTCCTTGCACTGCGAAGAGGATTTTACTTTTCGAATGATTTGAAACCTAAAATAGATTTTTGCATTTCCAGTTAAAGAAATTACAAGTGTGCTTTGTTTGGCTCGTGATTTAGAGAATTTTAGAATTATTAAGAAAACCCGGACCCTAAAAAAGTTCCCCCTTTTCGGAGAAATCGGGGGCAAATCACAAGCCCATGCAATTAATTATGTATTCCGCTAATCTGCTACATAAGGGGATCCATACACACACCGCCGTCATACAAAGCGAAACTCCTTCATGAAAATTTTCTCGGTCGCATCATGCTTAGTTTTTTTTTTTTTTTTTATTTGTGGTTTTCAAGATTGATTCAGTATTTCAATTATATTTTAAACCCATTATTGTCATCTTCTTGTGCCTATTGTGCTCCGGTATAATATTTTCTCCACTTCGGATGTGCGGGGTTTTCTTTTGTGAAATTCAGCATCTGAGACATACTCATGGGCTCTAGAGGTTTTAGGCCGGGGGAAATACTAGCACGTGTTTATTTTTGAAAAAGTCTTGCTTTTTGCTTCCAGCATTGCCCTACCGTTTCTTTTTTTTTTTTTTTTTTTTTTTTTTTTTTTTTTGCCTTGCAGCTAAACACTCGCGATTGGTGAAACGGCACTTAAATCAAAATAAAAATTGAAACACCATCCGTGGTTTGTTCTTCCTTGTTGAGTTGATTAAAGTTTTAAATTATATTGCAAAAACACCAGTTATACAAATTTTCTCTTTTTCTTAAAATCTCTTTCATTACATTTTCTTTTGCCCTTCCGTGAAATTTTTCATATCTTGGGGGTACCCTATCTGTCATTGATGAGACGAGGCGCAATTCAGAGCCAGCCCGCGGTAGCAATTAGTCATGAGAAATTTTTGTATACGAGCCGGAGAATTGCTTTAGCCAGTCATCAATTACGTATAGCAACGGGAATGCTAATTATAATTTTGAAAAGGGGGTCTCAGTAAGAAATTGCACTCCGTACATGTATTTGATGCTGAAATTATGATTTCTACATTGAGATATTTTTCCACTCATGATTCGGCAAAATTAGGCTGCACGGCCCGGCGCAACAGGCAGGCGTCACTACACCCGAGCCGGTTGTTAAAAGTAAAGAAAAGTTGATTGGAAGGATCGTAATCGTCAACCCACCATCGGCAAAAAAAAAATCGATTTGTTTCAGTGATTTTTGCTTTTTTATCCGATGAACAGTTCGAGATTAGAATTCATGAAAAAAGCTTATTATGGAAAAATGCGATAAGCGTGTTTACGAAGTAATCCTCCAGATGTTTTTTTCTTGAAAAATAGTTTCGTTTAGAAGCTTCTGAGATACATGAAAGACCCTCATTCTCTTGCATAGATTATAACAGAAATTCGTATCCCGGTGAACTGTTTTCTCCACGTATTGACAATTCTGTATCTTGAATAAACACTAATCTCCAATGTTATTTGGAGAGTCAATGGACAACCCAAACCTCAAATTTAATCCCTTCTTCAAAAGGTTTGAATGATCATGTAGTCGATATTTCTCCAGCTTCTTTTAATTCTTTCTTGAATTATCCTCTTTAGTAAATACGAACCAAGTATGGCCATATCTCACCCTCCCCAACTGAGAAAGCGTCACGAAATCATTGTAAAAAACCCCAATCAAATTACTATTAACACGTAAATACGGAAAGAAAATACACGTGGCTCTATAACCATGCCAATACCAAATACATATAAAACCCTTCCAAAAAGAAATTGCCTAGTCTCTGCGGACCGAGGCCTGAGCTCCACCTCGAGTATCTGCAGATTGACCAAAACTAAACACCGAGCGGATTGGCGGAAGTACTGTGCCATTAACTGCAATACTTTCGTCCTGCTGGTCAAACTTCGACTTTTGGGTCTCGAGCTTGCTGATAAGGTGGAACGAGTTGATGCCCTTATCACTTATACTCTGTGCCTGTAAAGGCGGGGAATGGGAAGGGGTTTGTAACGGCGTCTCGTTAGGCAGAATTATGAATGACGCCGCTTCTCGGGTAGGTGGAACCAGCGGCTGTCCTAACGTGATGTGAGAGGGCGAAGTATGAAGCGTGGTTGGTGCCTGAGAAGGCGAATTCGGACGCGATTTTTTCGATGGCGGCGCAAACTCCAAGTTGAGGTGGGTCAGCGAAGCTTGGCGGGGCACATTGGTCGCTCCTTGTTTGAGCGGGGTCATGCGTTGGAATTGCGATAACAGATGAAGCAGTGTGAGCAGGCTACTGGACAGACTCAGCTTGAGTTTGTGTACCGATCCAGACAGCGGCACGCGTTTTTGGAAGTATTCATGAAGATTCAGAAATGATGGTGGCACTTGTCTTGTGTTCTGGACCTCGGGCAGATTAGTTAGCAGATGTTGAGCCGAAGAATCCTGATGAGAAAAGACCTGGCTGGGGCCGGAAGATGCAAGCAGCGCTTGGCTGTGGGATTTGTGGAGCCCGTTTTCCGGCACGTTTCCGAGTCCCTGGCGAGGCGCCGCAAAGTTATTATATGATGGGAATTGTGCTGTTTTTTCTGTAGGTGAAGTAGGAAGCGAAAATGCCGCTGCACTGGGTGCTTGCAGCCGCAGAAGATGCGCCACAGGCACGGTGGGCTGCTGCTGCACACCAGGAAGCGCCCTGAAGTTGGGTACGCTTTGTGTAGCAGTAGCAGTTGCAGCTGTAGATGCATTTGCAGCACCTGGTTGGAACCCCGCAGTTTGGAAGTTTTGCATGCTCTGCACGCTCTGCAATCCGTGCAACCCTGGTTGCGCTACATTACCAGCAGCGGGTACAAATGCACCTGGCTGCATGGTCTGAAAGTTTGGCACGCTTTGCACTGTTTGAAGAGTAGGCACCATTCCAGGAACACCGGCAATCGTGCCGACGGCATTTTGCATGGGCAATCCATGGACGGGGCTGGAGCCAGGGACCTGTGTGCCTGGCGGCAGTGTGAACGCAAGCGGCTGGCCGGGAGCCTGTTGCACCACGTAAACTGGATATCCTTGGCCCGTGAAATAATGAGGTGCGCCATTTCCATCGAAAGTCACCGGAATCGCCGCCACCGGCACGGAATTCCCGTGCGGGTCTGTGAGCATCTGGTAATGCGGTTCGATCCCCATTCCATCCTCATTTCGGCCTTGTCGTTTGCGTGCACTAGGATTACTGTGGATCCGCAAATGCCGGGTCAACTCGTCCAGACGAGAAAACCGTTTTGTGCACCCGGGGAAATTGCACCGGTGGGGTTTTTCGCCCGTATGTGTGCGGATATGGCGGGTCTGGTGCTCGAGCCGGTGGAACGCCTTGTCACACATGGTGCATTTGTATGGCCGGTCCTCCTTAACTTTTTTCGTTTCGGCCGCTGTCGACATGCTTGAGGGGAAGACGAGTGTGTGCTGGATGGAACTTATCTAAATAGATAGACAGTCTTTTTTTAAAAAAAAAATTATTATTGTTGTTAAAGCTTCTGCTGATAACTTCCACTAGTTTTCTGTTATTGAATCTCCGCTTCCGATGGATGGGTATGAATATGCCTCAGCGTTTTTTTTATAAATTTTTTATCGAGGTGGAGCAGAAAACTGCAGTAGGAAGTTAAGGTAAAGTGAGGTAAGTCTTAGATTGCGAGGCCTGAAATATATCGCGCAGCTGCGAGTTTGACGGGCAAACAACAAAAAAAAAAAATACTCGAAAACGGTCTATAAGCACGACCGCGTGGAGAATGCCGGGGTTTTTTATATGCGAGAGTGGGAGTTGGATATTCGTGGGATGAAATTGCGGCTGTGTGTGGGAAACTGGATTTGCTTGGAAAACAAGGGGGGAACTGCTTTAATGGGCAATGTTGAAAATGGCAGTGTCTATATAAAACTTGATTACTAAAGTATATTGTTTTTTTTTTTGTTTTCCAGTGTTTTGTTCGCTCGTTAAGCCGTTAGGGGGTTTTCCTACTTGATTATCTAACAGTAGCAAGCCTAGACTCATGATTCAAATTCGGTGGGGGGCGCGCCGGCACACGATTACGTGGGAGTAATCCGAGCAACTTCCCGGGGGACCTTGTCGGCCCGTGGGGAAAAAAGCGGAGCGAACACGCAAGAGCTAAAAAGCAATACTAGAATCTTTGGTTAATTACATTCTTATAGTTCTCTAAATCACGGATATCTTTTCATGAGTTAGAAGTGAAACACTTACAAATCTCAACTTTATCCCACGTTTAAGAAATACGCCCCCTTCTCCTTTAATTATCTAGTTAATGAAAACAAAAAAAAAACCGCTTCACAGTCAAGCGCTGGTGCTGTTTCGGAAAAACTCGACGTGCGCACACCTCCACACCATGCAGGGAGATTGCGATATTTGATGAGGAGGTGCATGCAACAAAAAGTTTAAATAAAAAAAGTTTTTCCGACGGGCTTAGCGCCGATAAGTACCCGGCGAAGCACTAGAATGAGTAGAATTCCCAGGTTTTATTTTGCAGTTTTTTTTTCAGTTTTTTGGATTGAAAAAGAAAAGGAGCTTGAGGGAAGAATTGCTAATTCAAGATTTTCAATATTTTTCACGTTTAACGCCGCCAACGTTTGGAGGATGAAAACGACCGTGCGAGTTTGCCGTGTTCATGCATACAGCCAGCCAAGCTGTCCGGGGGTTATGTTTTTTTTTTTTTTTTTTTTTTTTTGGCCTTAACATAAAACGTAATGTCGCTTCATTTATCCTGAGCACAAGGTCTGCGTAGAGGGGACATGAAACACAACACCTTAGATTATAAAATTAAGAAAATCGTAGAACCGGAAGGACCGGCAATCATGCATTGTTTCTGGTATTCAAGCTGAATTACTCTGTTTTATTTTGTTTTTGCTTTTTCACTGTCTCAGAGTAGGTGTGCATGTATAAATCAGGTGCATCATAGCCCGACACCTCCGGTTCGCGGTGAGTGCCAGTGGTGTGTAATCATGCGTCCCAGCTGAGTGCTGATGCCGTTTTGTGTTTTCGAGCCTAAGGTGAAAAAATGCTCTGATTTGCACGAGCAAAACTCACATCATTTGTTGGATTAGAGGTAGTATTGAAGACGAACTAAAAATTTTCAATTAGGGTGAATGTACTATCCCGTGGCGGTGTGTTTATGAATTTAGTCTGAATAGCTCGTTCATGTAAGAGCATATGCGGTTAAGACGCTCACACGCGCGCGCAATAGGGGATTTGAAAAATAAATTGTGAGAACGAATATTCGATAAGAAGAACAAGAAAAAATATGTCATTAGTTGTGTACATGACTCATAACTCGTGATTAAAGTCAAGCCATTGGTCAAACCAAGCAAAGTTATCGAGAAAAGCGTCCACGCTGTACTCAGGAATATCCGAAGGAGTTTGCTGGCTGGTATCCAGTACCGAAGTTGGAATTGTGTCTGTAGGCGGCCAATCATTACTTCTAGCAGAATCTCCTCCGGGTTGATTATCTGCCGGGCGTTTGTGCTCGTACAGATAAGGATTCGCTGGTTTTTCAAATTCCAAAAACCGTTTGTTGACTTCCGATGACCCGTGGTCAGTGCCAAAATCATGAAGATCTTTGAGCGACTCCTCACAATGAAGCGCCATAATATGGCTAATCATTTTGAAAAGCCAGTTACACTCGTCGGCCATTTTAAAGCGCTGCTTGAAAATGACTTTTCCTTTTCTGTCGTAAACGGGGGAATGGCGTAAAATTTGGAGAATCGTCATTGTGTCTTTCATTAAGCGCCGCGATTCGGCTACATGAATCCCGCCATTGATGAAAACAAGACTGTTTACGCCAATTGTGAGAATCGTTTGAAGTGTAAGGTACCAGGGGGAATATAAGTTTCCGGAAGCCCGCACCTTCTGTAATAAACCCATCATTTTCTGGTTGGTTTCCAAAATAACCGACAGTTTGAGTACTTCTATCGAGGCTCGGTTTCCGAAAAAGGAAAAAAGCATTTTGCCATGAATCGACTGGAGCAAGTCGTAGAAATGAAACTTCACCTGCGCCTTGACCATTGACGATATTTGTGGCACGTGACCTTCCGGTTCGAAAATATCGTTATTATCGTTAAACCCGTTCTTATCCAACCAGAATCCTAGCTCTTCAAAATCGTGATTCATTTTATCGGCGGTAGCCATATCTTGGCTGGTGGAAGTATTTACATCCAAATAATTTGCTATCCGGGCGATATGCAACATGGCAAATGCCGGTAGCGTTATCCACCCATCATCTTCATATTCTTTTTCATAGTCTAACAGGGGGAAAGTGCGGTGGATTTCGGAATCCAACATTGCCTTATTGCGTCCTCCTTGCAATCCAATTATCCTGTCGAAAGTGTAACATGTGAAAAATATACGTTTGGCCTTTTTAAGTTCATAAGGGGAGCTTTTGTCGTTGACTTTTTCATACCGCCCTAAGCCCATCGATTGACACATACTGAGTGCACGCCCGAGCCCCAAAAAAGCCGAGGTTTGGCGGTGCGCTATACGGAAATATAATGCAATTAAGAGCCAGCATTGAATTAGTTCAAAGGATTCCCACTCAGTGCTGAAAATATGAATCGCTTTATGCGCGTATCGGAATAGCGATTCCTCTTGCAAAAGCCTTTTTCTCGATGGTCCCTCGGGTTTCATAAACTCCATAAATCGGATACTGAGCGCAGTTACAAGACTGAGCATTGCTGAGAACAAAACCACATTTGTGGAAGGCTCATTCCCGTCAAACAGTTCGTGGAACGCTTTATATTGCTCACGAAACACTTTCTCGTGCACAATAGCATAGAGGGGGTTAATTTCGTTAAAGAAAAACGCGAGAATACGGTCCTTTTCTTCTGGAGAAAAATTGCTGACATCAGGAAGACGCGGCAAATCTTCGGGCTTAAGGTAATGACACCCGGACATGTTGAAGCCATAGTAATTTGTTCGAGGAATCTGCACTTGTGCTTGGGCCTCGGGTGAAAGGCCCTCGTATAACGAAGCACAAAGTCTAATTGCCAAGGCTCCTTGATATCTGCGGCAAACACGCCATCTTCCAGAAGTGGGCCTTTGAATATCAACCACATCTTCTAGTGGGTGAGAAGCGGAATCCAGCGCTTGCTCTGCACTCAGTGAAGTTTTGGCCACCACCGATTCAAGGTATCGCACTCGGTTCTCCAAATATGTGACATAGTTGCGGTCAACGACATTCTCCTTTTCGTATTTGAGCGTATATTCCATGGCAGGTCCCGGGCCTTGTTCGATTTTCACCCTTTTTGGCGGGTGCACATGATCTCGACTTGATTCAGTGTCCGGCACACTTTTCCCGGGCGAGGCATCAGTTTGAGAATTTGGCGTTTCGGCTGCTCCTACACTAGCATCTGTAACTCCCGGTTTTGACCCCGGTTCTTCAAAACTGGCCAGTGGCCGGTACCTACAATTTTTCCCCAGTTTCTGGCAGTTCAGGCACGGATACTTACCAGTACATTTGATCTTATGGGTGCGGCATCGCTCACACGCTTTGTTCACCCGCACTCGCAACTTATCCAGGTGACTTCCAGGCTCTGTCCCGGGACTAGCACTAGCACCGCCAGCCGTAGTGCTTTGTTGCGGTTGTCTATATAGAGATGATGCGGGTGTAACCGGGTTCTCTGTTGGTTTGGACCCGGTTTCGGCCGAAAGATGCACTGGAACAGGCCCGTTTTGGGGATACCCACCGGCCACATGTTGCTGGCCTGGCGGCCCGTATGTTGGTGGTTGAGGAGGCCCATATTGCCGCTGCACAAATGGATATGCGGCGAATTGCTGCGGCATTGCTGGAAATCGCAGAATATTACTACTGTTATTCGATGCTGCTCCTGCTCCTGGTTGAGAAACATGCGGCGGCTCAGGTATTCTACCGGCAAGCATCAGTGGATTTAGTAGATTTGGAGTTGGTTGCTGCTGCTGTGGATGTGGAGAAGGGAACCACAGCGAATATCCTGCGGGCAGATGCCCGTAAGTTGCGGGGGACGGGCTCGCGTGTCCTTGAGGATTAGTGTGGTTTGGCAGAGCGTCCTGGTCACGGTTCATCTAGATATGTCAGATTCTACCGATAAAAGCGAAAGGGCTGTTTTTTTTTCTAAGCTAGAACGAAATGAGACTGGAAAAAAAAACTATACGACCTCGGTTCATGCTCCTGTTTCGGCCGAGACGGGTGAGCGAAAAATTATGGCTTAGACGGAAAAACCCAGTGGAGTATGCATGAGAGATGCCGAGCCCTGTGCCCAACAGATGGTGGGTTTTGCTGTGTTTCACACACGTGACTATGGGATTGGCCAGTAATATATGAGAGACCTGCATATAGTTGCAGACTTGACTGTTTTTTTTACGCGATGTGCGCAAACATTGTTAGATCAGGGTGGGGGAGATAATTGTCACAGAGGGCAACAGGTTCATGGCGAACTAACCATAAATTGCTGTCGCTTTTACTCACGGAGTTGTCGGTGAAAGAAGATCTTAGATATATGAATCTAAGTCCTCAAATTATCGAATTTACCATTTTTTTACAACACCGCCCCCTTAAAAGCCTTGTGGGGTCATGGCCCACCACCAGTATCTGCAGGCACACCACTCGCTGATAGTGGCTGAATTGCAGAGGGCGGATTTTCAGCGCTGAAAGAATGGTAATTGCGATGACCCGTGAGAAAAAAAAAAAAAAAAAAAGAAAGATATAAAACAAGAAAGTGAGGGGGCTTGGTTTTTGGCTGGTTGAAATCGAAAAAGCGCAAAAAATCCAAATCTTGTTTCCTTGTTGCCTTTCCCCTCTAGCCCTCAGGGAATGTTGTGTATGTACATATGTGTAGCCGCCTAATCGCCTGCAATGTGCCTTGAGTTTAAAAAAAAAAAAACCTAAATTCGAAAATTAGGGATATTATCGAATCCTTTCTTTCTTGGCATTGTTTTGATTTCTGTACTTTTTTTCATTCGCTCTTGTTTTGAGTTAATCGTCCGCATGTTCTAGACCGTGCTTATCCTGACGTCTGAAATCAAAGTTGCTGATGGAAAGCGCGGGTTCGCTTGCTAGAAAACTCGAAGTGGTTACATATCCGAGTAAATCGAATAGTTCAAAAAGCTTTGGTAACAAAAAAATATGAATAAAAAAGTGAGTTATAACAAGAAAGGGCTTTTAAAATCAGAACGATATCGAGAGCTGAAAGCGCAATACTTCACACTTCCCATGACAACGAAAGCTTGACCAATAAGGGATCATTTCCAAAGAGTAGAGAAATTTTTTTATCAGAAATTCCAACATCAAAGAAGATCGAATTTCGGCCCATAACAAACACCGAAGAAACATCTTTACTTTTAAAAATATGCGAGACGATGACGAAATCCACAAGAATCTGAGAATAGCTGAACAAATCCTCTGTTCATATTTTTTTTTTGTAAATGTTTCAGAAATGCACAATTTCTCAAGGAACACAAACAAAGGAAAAATTGTAGGCGATTCAAGTATTTTTTGAGTTACTAGCTAAATTCTTCTATCTATTTTTCTTTGTCATAAGAACACCTTCTTTTTTCTTTTTTTTCTTGGACTAAATCAAGTATCAGCTTGCAAATATGGGGAAGATAGGAGAAAATCAATTGGGCCTTTTCAAGTATCCTGCATTCTCGCGGGGTTGTATTTTCGCAGGCACAAGGAAATTTTCTGCGGTGCATTGCGTTTTGAGATTCGGCGCCCGTTTTACAAACGGAAATTCGAGCTTTGCAAGAAAAATAGCAAGCCAAAAAACAAAAAGTTGAGAAGATTCAAGGAAAGGGAATAGCAAGCGATTAAAAAAAAAAGGAAAGTAGACACCGACAAACTTAGAATTTTGTTACGGGTGTGATACTAAAAAAAGAAACATTCATAAATCGCAAGACAACAAAACAAATTCAAAAAAAAAAAAAACGACACGTCATTCTCTAAAGATAATCTTGGGACCCGGCTATTTTTGCGCACCTTCGTACCATTTCCACATTCTCTGATCCGGACATTTCCGCATTGTTTATGTTGGTCACGACATTGCTTCGCCAGGATAATTTTAGAAAGATTCGGCTTTATTCCACGTGCATCTTCAATTTCTGATTTACTTGCAAACAACAAACACCAAAAAAAGAAAACAAGAAAAAAATAAAAAGGTATTTACTGTAAGCTAGATAAATAAAATACTTTCAGGCTTTGGCTTGCCCATCGAGCTAGTCGGCTGTTACTTGAGTGTGTCTGGCCTTTTTCTCCATTTCGTAATTGCCACTTCCTTTTTTTTGAATACGCATGCGCGTTCATCTTGAAACAGCAGCATGGAGATCGTAGGGGCGACAATGTGTGAGGTTTTATCCGGATTCATTGGCATGACGTGTAGTCCGCTCATTGAAATCGCAGATTTTCTTGCGCGCAAAATGACGCACGGGTTGCTGCATGTATCAGACAAAAAAGTACATTAGCAAAAATAAGTAGAAAGCCGCCCAGGCTTGTCTGAAAAGACAGTCCCGCCTGATTTTTTTTCTTTAAGAAATTGAGCTTACAATTCTGATTTGAACATCGAGTTGCTGTCTTGAAATGGGAACTGGGCGCTTAACTTGCAGGCAAGTATGAACGGCACAAATGACCATACCTTGCATGCGCAAGGCTTGGTATATACCGAATCACGTGCTGCAGCTTCGGGCCGAGCATCCCATGAAAAAATGTGCAATGAAGACGAAAAAAATAAAAAATAAGAAAACCATGTTGGATACTTAACACTGGTACTCTGCCAAATCTATTATTGAAATCGCCATGATACTGTTGAAGGAAGTTAGTACTTGATTTACAGAATACATTTTTTTTTTGACTTGAGCGGTTTTTGCTTGTTGCAATTTCTTGTAAATATAAATTGCGGATTTTGGTAATGTCGTAATCTCCTCTGCTGCGCAAGTATCTGCGCAGTAGCTGAGTCCACTTATGCTTGCCCGACACATAAGGGCCTGTGCACGTGAGCGGAAATCATGAGGGCAGGGGCAGTTCAATATTGAGCATGAGTTCCGCCTCAGTTTCATAATCCTCTTCAAAACCAATGACCAAAAAAAAGAAGAAAAAGCAGAAAAGAACAAAGAACAAACTCCGAGTATCAATAAAGAAAAAGTAACGAGAAAAAATTTCAATATGTGGAAAAGGTCAACTGTCGGGTAATGTTGAAAAATTGATTGCCCTGAAGGTAGCTAAGGTTCCGCCATCGCCTTTTCTTTTTTTTTGCGCAAAACCTGGCCATCTAGTTCGTACTGGGATACAAGCAAAAGTTGAAGTGTGCATACAATTCGCACACGCGTCTTTCGGCGGCCACCTGACAACTTTCCCCCCCAAATCCTTATAAGAAATTATGCATGGGGCAAAAAATTCAGCAAGGTTGCGCCCAATAAGAATTCTCCATTTTACAATTCTTTTTTATTATTATTCTCGGCCTGAGTTTTAGGGATAGCGGAGAATTCAGAAGATTATTCACCGGAGTGTAGAAGATGCTTCATAAATAAATTAATATTGATATTCATGAGTCTTGAAGTCGTCATGAACATATATTCTTTTTCAGCTGGGTCCAGGCCAAGTCTTACCTGGAAATTTTAATTGCTGGAGCCGGAATGTTTTTTTTTTTTCTTTTTTCTCGTTCCTACATTGCCCAAATTTGCCGTGCATTGCTACTGCGAAGTGTGCAGGTGAGTTTTGTACCTTATGCAGCTTCACAAGAATTATTGACGCGGCCTCATGCTGATTACCTCCTTATGGAGCAAGTAACATAGTTTGTGAGTGGCTGCGCGCGGGACAAAAGTGTTCATAGACGGATTGTCTTGCAGCATCCATGATGCATTGCGCGCTGTAGGGTTTGCACCTTCTTTTGTCGAGCCATCCCGCATGACACGCAGACTTTTGGAATCATTGAAAAGTATTAAAGATAGTCAATTCCACCCCGTTCACAATGAAACTAACCATCAGCATACGTGATTGATTTTTCCCACTACTATTAGGCAGGCTTGTCTATATTTTTATACTTTGAATTCACCTACACTCCTTGATTTGACTCCACATACTTTAATGATATGAGTGGCCTTTCAGAAACATTTGTCAAGTGCTGCTTTATTCTCCTACAGACCAAAAATAGCGAGGAGGTCCGCACCAAGCAATTAGCTAAAGTAATCGACACACTTGATCTTTCACCTTCCAATCTTGCTGTTGCACTCATTTATTTATCCAAATACCAGAAAAATACCGTCAATTCTCTTGATAATAATGAGTCGGACACGCTCCATTTCTACATCATCATCTCGGCGCTTATTCTTGCCAATAAGTACGTTAACGACCTGAGCTATACTTTGAAAACGTGGCATAGTATATTACTGAAATGTTCCGACTTCCAACCAACTCTTTCCATGTTGAACCAGCTTGAGCTGAATTTTTTGGCGGCCTTGGGCTTTGTATTGAGCACAAAACACGACTCCATGATCTGGCCATTGTTTCGCAATTTGAATTCCACCCACATATCCCAATTGCATCTGGCGGTTGACGATTCCGCGTCTAGTATACTACCAACTACATGCGTCAAGGAGTTACCCTCTCCTACAAATTATTATGGATTGGCCACCCCTCCGCTGGCCTTCACGATACACACAAGTCCATTGTCGTTTAGTGGAACTCCCACGCCGGGAGCGCCCTTTACACCGATATCGTTGTACACTGGAACCGCGACACTGCAGTTTCTACAAATTTACCCTCTGCCGCTTGCTCAACAGACGCCTCAACGCATGCCGAGAGAGGGCGACGTCTGGCAATACAGTGCCGCCAAAAGGCGGAAGGTTGGCCGCAGTGCTTGCGGCGGGGGATTTGCATTTGAGCCTATATACACTACGGCTTGCTTTAACTTATGATTTTAATGAACACTCAGCATTTGGCAATTGCCAATTTTTACGACCAATTTTATGATTTTAATTGTAAGCCCAACAGTAGACTTTAACGGATTTTTTTATTTGTGAATGGCTGAGAAAACCAGGCCTTCTCGAAACTGATAAAAAATATTGAGCAACAGCTTGTGCTTCAGCTGTAGGCTTTGCCGGCCACACGGCCTGGGACTGGGACCGCAAGGCGTATTGATTGTACACACTCTGCTCTCGCGAAAAGCCAGACAAAGAAAAAAAAAGAAATTTGAAATTCAGAAGGCGGAATGCGGGATAGGGGTTCGGGGATTGACCGAGAGCCAAAAAGGAAATCACCGAGGTTTATTGAAACTCAACCGAATTAAAATTCTCAAAGGGATGGTTCTGTACGTACGGAACTTCAATTCTTTGATTTATCTTTCTTCGGAATTAAATTGTATGTTTTTTATTTTGTTAGTTTTTTTCATTCCTTACGCGAATATTCATTTTGTAAATCGGTCGATTTTGTGGTCTGCCAAGATTGTCGTCATAGGTTGAGGAGGGTGGTTGGGCGCTTAAGTCCGGGGTGTGTTTTTTGGTACTTTTTTTCTTTTGGTATTTTGCGGCGGGCCTGCTGTTGCTAGCTGCCCCGCGGTTGCCCATGGGTGTATTGAAACCTACGTGGGTATGCACATGTGCAGGTATAGCCCGGTCGTGTGATACCTACAGTGGACGGAGACATGCGATGACCCGAGGCGTGCATGAGGTTGGTGTAAAATGCACAACAAGGTTCGCCTCGTAATCGTTTTACCGCATGAAGCACAAGCGTCTCGACCTTTTGATGGCAGTGATAAATCCGCAGGTAATTATTCCAACAGACTTAACATTCTAGAACTGTGGGACGGCAATTTTTATTAGGAGCTAGGGAGAAAAGAGAATTCTGAGTAACGGTTGCTGAGGAAGAATTTCTTAAAACAAAAAAAGGATTAGAGTTTTCCTTTTAAACTAAATCTCTAATAAGCCTTTCTTTTTTTCTGTTGTATTTTTGGGTCGTTTCCCTTTGCGTCGGTGGCTTACACCGCCTGACCGACCGCCTTGCCTGATGGCTTGCTGCTGAGCGCATAGTGATACTGTACAACTTAGAAGGAGAAAGAAAATTAGGAAGCTCAGCTGAATTAGGCTGAAGGCTGCCGCCCACTTTTTTTCAGAAATTTTTCACTTTTTTTTATCCTTCTTTTTTTTTTCACTTCTATAATTTGCTCAGTCATGTTTCCGTTCAAAATTTTCTCCTTTTTGGTTTTGGTGTTTGATTGCCCAACTCAGTAATTTGTTACCCCACGGTGCGGTCACGTGGTCCTCCATTTTGGCCCTCGTTTTGGAATCCCGGCAGTCTCCAAATATTTTTTTTCTTTGGCAGAGAGACACCCCTATACACAGGTCGTCGCAGATCGTGCCTAGCTACTCTTCGCTTGTCCTGTAGGCATCACATCAAAACCGGATATTAACGATGGGCCTTGGAATTTGTGGCATTTGCACGGAAAAGCAGGCCAAGTATAAGTGTCCAAAATGCATAGTGGAGTATTGCTCGCTTGCTTGTTTCAAAAGTGAAAAACATTCACATGATGTGATCAATAAAAATACTGAAACTATTGATGTGAAGCCTACAAATGAGCATAAAGAAGAATCAATAAATCCAGCACCACCGGTACAATCTTTGTTTGAGAAAATCGCACAAGACTCAGTGATCCAGTCCCTTCTTCAGTATAAGTCCCTTCAAATCCATCTTTCGATTCTCCTTAAGCTTTTACTGGATTCGCAACTCACACGTGAACCGATATACGAAAACAGGAAGGAAATCGTTAACATGCGTCTCTGTGATCTACGTATAGGAGGTCCCGAGGAGAACGAGTTGGTGGAGGAATTCGTACAAAGAGTGCTTTTCTTGCATGAACAAGAGCAGCATTAAAATTAAACAGGTGATTGTATATTATTTTATGGATTTGGATTTGTATATGAGTATGAGTATGTGGCTTTAAACTTGGCCAGCCCAAACCCCTGCCGGCTGAAGTTCCACAGGCTTATCGAGTTTCACACGGAAAAGAAAGCCGCCCAAGTCACCTGTCTTATCACCCACATCGATATTTGCCGAAAAATCGTCGAGTTTTTGGTGCCCTGTGGTGATAAACAATTCATCATCATTTACCCCACCTAATGCAGTGCACGTGATGCGCTCAGCAGGGAGTTTGAATTTGTGTTGTGGCTGGCCTTCGAGATTGTATTTGAGCACAGAAGAAGTGCCGAAAACAGCGTGATATATGCATCCGTCAGTGGAAAACGCAAGTCCATCTGGTTCAGGGCTTTTGACCTCGGGGTAAACCGTCCGCATGTCGAGCAAAGGTTGTCTGTTCAGAAGCTCCTGCTTATTATTATCGTAGTCGAATTGCCACACGGTGAATGTCAATGAATCCGTCCAATAAAACTTTGTGCCATCAGCACTAAAAGCCAATCCATTGGGAATAAACGCATCTTGCACCATCAATTTCACCGATAAATCAGATGCTGAAATCCGGTACAACACTCCGTCTGCATGTACGCCTCCTTGGGCATTTACTGTAGGAAAGTCGTTCATAAGGCCGATCCATAAATTGCCCCTTGGGTCGATAATACCGTCATTGGACCGCAATTTCGCCGCGTTTTCTGTAGAAAGCGGGTACTTAAGCAAGTACTCAAATTTTCCTGTTTTGAAATTGGCGGTGGCCACTCCATATTTGGCACAAACCAACACAGTTTCAGGATCTTTAGTAAGAACCACCGCTCCTACAGATTCGCCAGGTTCTGTAAACTTGAGAACCTCATGTTTTTCTTCCAATTGAGAGCTCTCGTTCAAATCTACACGGTGTACTTCTGCATTGATGATATCCACCCAAAGAAGCGTGTTGTTGGCCTTGTTATAGGTGATTCCTTCAAGAAGCCGGCCTCTGTACGAGGAAAAGAAGATCTGGTCGCATTAGTATTGTAAATAAAGAGTGAAAAGATATGTCTATATATAATCAATGAAAAAAAAAAAAATCAATTCTGATTTTCTTTCAAAAACATACATCTTTCTGGTCAAGAGTAGAAGTAGACATATTTGCTGGAAAAAGTTGATGTGGACAGGTCTCCCCCACTATTTATGCGGTGATGGGAACGGAAAAATCGAGTGGGGGTCCCCGCGTCGAGTGACGGGAGCGCTGCCGCACAGGGAAGGTGGGGTAGATGAATTTCAAGATTTACACGATTGGCTAGAGAAATAAAGCGACGGAAATAAGAGGTTTTATCTGGAATTGATTACACTTTTTAATTTCATAGTATGAGACCACAAAAAAATAATAATAATAATAAAAGAATGGGAGGAAACAAATGTTGTAACATTACATAAAACATGGCGCATATAATTTTCTAGCGATTGCAACCGCGCCAATTACAAGTGTTTACACAATCGAATGATTTCATATTTACTCATTGTCTTCCTCCTCTTGTTTATCCTTCAAACCCCAAGTTTTGGCTAATTCCACCATGGCTTCTGTGTTCATCAGCGCGTCAATAACCTCGATCGGCACCTGGTTTTCACTATGTTCCTTACGTGCCATGGCCCCAAGGTTTGTTTCCGTAATAAGACGGAGTTCAAACTCACCATCGGTTTCTTTCTCAAGAAGCTCGTGCCACGTGAACAAAAGACTGTCCCATTTACGTGCAAACGGATTAATATCTATAATGCTGACATGCTCATGTGGTGCAGGAACATAGATATCCATGATGTAGCTTTTTAATGGAAACGTCGTCTTGCGAATAACGGTGGTTTGAAATTTTTCAAGCAATTCCACAAGTTTAGGGTGCAAACCCAGAAGAAACTGGTAATGGTTAATGTCACGTTGAGAGACACCCAAAATTCTACGATTTCTCACGAAAATACGGAACTCGAGTGCGGGATTAAAGTCCCGGGTCCATCTTTTAAGCACAAGCTCCGGATTAACATAAGGACCCGTTTCTTTATCGACACACTCATCGTATATGTGGCCGTCGAGGTCATGGGCAACATGATCTGAGGCATTTAGGAGAAGATAGATGTCTGCGTTGCTCATACACTGGAGCGAGTTATTAATCAAGATCCAACGTGCATCTTTTGGAGCAGACCAGTTGAGTTTGGGCATCACGTGCCGGTATTTGTGCACGACTTGTTGCACTTTTTCATCGAAATCAGAAAATGCAGCACACGGATCCTTATTTTCTAGGGTATCATCTTCGTTTTCGTCCTCCCAATCGCTATACTCGTTATCACTATTTGCAGCCACGTGATCGTCGTACTTAGGAGGCGGTAACCTGATGCTGTCGCTATTTAGGTAATCAAGAAATGCCTGGGGAATATCACTCAATACAGTGGCCTCAGGTATATGAGCAGTGAAATGTGGGCTCCATGATGAATATGAGCACTCATTCACCTGTGCACACGTGACCTCGATATCGTTGAAAGTATATGCCGATTTTGTCATCACAAGAATTCTAGTTAACGATGTAAGATCGTAAGACTATTTCAGGTGAAAGATGGAGAACTGCCTGATGCTTACTAAAAGCGGTGGCACGTGACCGATGGGCACCCGTACCTCCAGTGGTCTTAGCGTGTGCTGTAACCGAAGAAATTCCTACTTTTTCAGAAACAGCGAAACAAAAATAATAATTCGGGGCTTCATCGAATCGAAGCTACTTACGTCTTTATGAAGAGGAAATTATCAATTCTGATCTCAAAGTGATGTGGCATTCGAGTAAATTTGCAACCAGTTTACGTAAACTTGGATCGCGCCGGGTTGCAAAACCGCACTTACCTTCATGTTCATTTTGTTCTTTGTTCTTTGATCATATTAGAGGAATAACAATTTTCTTGAGGTATAAGCTCTTCATTCAAGTTTATTAATATGGAAACTCACATCTGTGAATGTGGTGACTTGTTCTATAAATACACGCTGAGGTCTGATCCAGTGGCGCACATACGCGCACTCTACAAAGCAGGCGTAATTGACGATAGCGCGGGTTTCGAGAAATTAAGGTAAAACTTTAAACCATTTAAAGAAAAGTAAGAGAGATGAATAAATATTAAGGCATGAAAATCCATCATAACAGCCGGCCTTACCACGTGATCCCCTCATCCTTTTTGCAGCACCAAACAGGGAGAGGGACAAAGTCGGGGGACCACACATTACACCCGTGCACCACGGTCCACACACCAAAAAAGAACGCGCGCGAAAAACCTCAGTGAGGCCGTTGTGGAAAAGACGAAAAAACCGCCGTTTACTTGTTTTGCCCCTTATAAAACCCACACAACATATCCCCGAAAAATGGCCCTGGCGAAAATCACTGCGCCATCGAACGCCACGTTCAGAGATAAGGAGAAGCCGCAGGAGGTGCGCAAGGCCAACGTGCTTGCTGCCCGTGCCGTCAGCGATGCTATTCGTACATCGCTTGGTCCAAAAGGTATGGATAAGATGATCCGCACGAAAAAGGGTGAGATCATCATTTCCAACGATGGTGCCACCATTCTTAAACACATGGCCATCTTGCACCCAGCGGCCCGTATGCTTGTGGACGTCAGTGCTGCACAAGATGTTGAGGCTGGTGACGGAACCACCTCGGTCGCGATTTTGACTGGATCGCTCTTGCACGCGGCCGAAAAGTTGCTTAACAAGGGAATCCACCCCACGCTTATCGGAGAGCTGTTCCAGCGTGCTGCGGCACGTGTGTGTGAGGTCTTCTTGGATATGTCGCACAAAATCTCGTTGTCCGACCGCGAGGTCTTGATCAAGGCCGCGTCGACGTCGCTTTCGTCCAAAATTGTCTCGCAATACTCGCTGTTGTTGTCCCCATTATCCGTTGACTCTGTGTTAAAGGTCATGAATGAGGACCAGACTAACGTTGACTTGAACGATATCCGTCTTGTGAAGAAAGTCGGAGGTACCATCGATGACACCGAGTTGGTGGACGGTGTGGTCCTCACGCAAAACGTGTTGAAGAACGCCGGCGGCCCTACACGTGTTGAAAAAGCTCGTATTGGTTTTATTCAATTCCAGTTGTCTCCTCCTAAGCCCGACATGGAAAACAACGTTGTGGTTAGTGACTACAGACAAATGGACAAGATCCTCAAGGAGGAGCGTGCATACTTGTTGAACATCTGTAAGAAGATTAAGAAGGCTAAGTGTAATGTTTTGTTGATTCAAAAATCCATTTTGCGTGATGCAGTCAACGAGTTGGCTTTGCACTTCTTGGCCAAATTGAACATCTTGGTCATCAAGGACATTGAGCGTGAAGAAGTTGAATTTTTGACTAAAGCCACTGGATGTAAGCCAATTGCCGATATTGACAACTTCACCGAAGACAGATTGGGTTCTGCTGACTTGATCGAGGAAATCGAATCCTCAGGATCCAAGATTGTTAAGATCACAGGCGTCAGCTCCAAGAACACTAAACCCACCGTGTCCGTGGTGGTCAGAGGTGCCAACCAGTTGGTGTTGGATGAGACTGAGAGATCTATTCATGATGCTCTCTGTGTTATCAGATGTCTTGTCAAGGAAAAAGCTTTGATTGCCGGTGGAGGAGCACCCGAGATCGAGGCTTCGCGTGTCTTGGCCAAGGAGGCCCAAACGTTAAGCGGTGTCGAGCACTTTGTATATCAAGAATTCGCCCAGGCTTTGGAGGTCATCCCCACCACCTTGGCTGAAAATGCCGGTATGAACCCAATTAATGTCGTCACCGACTTGAGAAATAAGCACGAGATGGGAGAGAAGAACGCCGGAATTTCTGTCAGAAGATCTGGCACCACCAACACCTTCACCGAAAATGTCTTGCAACCAACTTTGGTCAACACTAGTGCAGTGACTTTGGCCGCCGAAACAGTGAAGTCGATCTTGCGTATTGACGACATTACGTTCAGTCGTTAATCTACGAATTACCCCTTCAAACCCACATAAAGTATAAAATCCCCTTCCCCTTCATGTCTACATAATGCAAAAAAACAAGAGCAAACTTACTGACGAGATTCGCGAATGATATAAATGATGATATTGTAGTAAATGAAATATAGTACACACGGTTAGTTGAGTCTGACCGACCGTGACAAGCCCTTCTTGATACCGGTCTTTTCTCCCTGGTATGGGCCGCGGTTGCTCTCGTCGTAGACTTGTCTGACGGACTTGAGTTTCTTTTGCGCTTGGTCGTATCTCTTTCTCTTCTTGACTCTGGCGTTTCTGTTGTCGTTTCTTCTGTTCGGCGTAAGACCCTTGTTCTTAAGGATCTGGAAGTTCAAAGCACGTTTGCCGTGTTCATCAGCATTCTCGGCCAACTCGCCCAATTTACCCAATCTAGCAGCCTTTTTAACTTGGTCATGTGCAGCACGACGAGCTTCCTTTGAGGCGGATTTCGACTGTTTGATCGACTCGTAGTAATCATCAGCATCTTCGTTGATATCACGTGCCAACTTCTCGTCGCCAGATCCGTAGTCTTCACCGTCCAAATCCTCACCCAATTGGGCCTTATCTTTACCCAAACCTTTCTTTCTGGCCTCCTCCACAAGTCTTTGTTGTCTCTCGAAAAGACGCTCACGGTAGGGCAAGTCCAGGTCTCCATCAAACCGTTCACTAGCAGCGTTTTTCTTGGCGGCCTGATCGATTTTCGATGTGTAGAAACGCAAGGATTTTTTACGGCGGTCTTTCTCTTCTTTGTCGACAGAATCGGGAGCAGCGGTTTCGGTGTAATCGCCAGAGGTGACTGCACCGGGTTTTCTGATTGTACGTTTGGCAGTGACATCAATGTCATTGGGGTTGGTGTCTGCATCAGAATCCGCAGAAGCGTCTTCCATTTCCAGATCTTCGTCTTCATCTTCAGAATCAGTCTGGATTCTGCCTTCATCGGAGAATTCGTGGAAAACTTCTTCTGGCTCCGAAACATCTTCAACATCAACATCAACATCCTCTTCCTCTTCCTCTTCGTCGTCTTCAGAAACATCCGATTTCGTGACATTTGTACTAAGCTCGTTGGCCTGTCTCCACACTTCCCGCGTGCTTAAAATGGACTCCATGACCGGGTTTTCCTTCATAGAAAACTTCTGGCCCGACCGCAACTTCTCAACAAAAATCGAAAAGTAGGATGAGATCGAACTCAAGTATGCAGATAATGCAACGTATTTGGCATGTACAAGTTCATCTGAGGGTGCCAGTTTCAAGGTTTCAAGAGTGGGGGTTAACGAGTTGAATTCTTTTAAAAGAGGCACAAATTCAGGGTACAGGCCTTGCAAATGCTTGAGTTTCTCGTCATCATCTAGCATCTCGAAATCAACAGTTTTTTCTTCAACCATGGCTCCAGAAGTGGCAGTATCCTGATGGTCAAACTGCTCGGCACTTTTCTGCCAATCTTGCATCATTTCCTCATCGACAAAATCGTCCATTTCAAGCGCTTGCAAGTGTTTTTTCTGCTGTCTAAGCGCCTCTTCAGCCATTTCTGCTCCTCCATCATCGTCACTCACATCATCACCTCCATAATAGTTTTTTTTCGAGCCCCAACGCTCCTCTCCGTCGTTTTCTTCGTCGTCCTCATCTTCGTCGTTTGCCTCTTCGTTCTCGCTCCCGCTTTCATCATTCGAATCCGACTCGTTCTGGTTTTTAAGGCCCAAAACTTCTTCCTCAGATTCTTCCTCGGAAGAGTTCCCATTAAGGTAATCGCCTGCTTGATCTAGAAGCACACGCTCGTTTCTCGAGTCAAAGGCATCGAGCTCATTATCAGACAAGTCAGACATACTTTCTGTTTTCTATTATTGTTATGTCTGGAAATTCCAGTGTGTGTTTTATATGTAAACTTTTACAGAACTGAGTTGCAGATTTGAAAGGCCTGCGAGTGCAGTGAATATTTCGTGTTTTCGGGGCCTCACGCAGTATGCCGTCCGCCCGATGAGATCGATGCCCTCGTTGTATTAATTCAACAGAAAATAAGGGAATAGATTCTAAAAGTTTTTAGAAAATTATCTCATGAGTTTTGATGAACTAAATGAATTCTTGTTTATTCTGAAAATATGCAATTCGAGAATTCAAAACTTCGAAATTTGCAGTCTACAGTGTTCAAAAAGGGCTCTCGATATGATATCCTGCACATACGTGGACTAGACTAATTTACTTAGTTACAGTGTCTGTTTTACAGTGGCTGAAATGACAAAGTAGAGTTTGAATTAGTATTTTTTTTTTTTTTTCATGTGTTTTCTCATATCTCCAATGTAATCAATAAACTTCTAAGAAAAAAAATTGCTATAGTAACGATGGAACCTTCCTTCTTGTTTGAGACAATGATAACCGTGGAATATAGAACTTCACTGCAGTTTGTTTATAGAAAATTATTTTATAGAAACACATGTACTGCTCTATCCTTATTTATTATTCAATTCTAAAAGAGCCCAAATATGAAATCCGAAAAAAATATCTGAAATTTCTTCCACTCATTAATTTCAAGATTCCAAGAGCCACCAATGTGATGCGAAATTCACTTGCACGGTCAATCCCTCACATACGTCTCTATGAACACACAAAAAAAAAGGACTAAAGTTAAAAACCATGTGACTGTTTATTTACCGAAAATAACTTAAAGTCCAAAGATTTAAGATCCAGACCATTTTTTTGATCAATAATACCACTAAATTATCAGCCCCGAGTCTTCTAGAAACAACCGTTTAACCACATCGACCTGCACATAACGCCCCAGATCGCCAGAGGCTGGTGCACTCTCACTCTCACTCTCTCTTCCCATCACTAAATCTCATCTCCAGATCTCTCAGCACCCGAGTCTAGGCCTGCAATAAATCCCCATAACTTACACCACAAATCCACGAAAATTTCGGGATTTTTCACACACTCGCACAATGTCCAATAGACTAGAATCACTCAACCCCAAAAAACCCGCGGCGAAACCGGGGCTCAAATTCAAGCCCAAAGCCGTGGCTCGTAAATCTAAAGAAGATCGTGATCGGGAGGCACCAGAAATCAAGCCTGAAACGCCGAATCGGGCGGCTAATTCGTCACGTGGCCGAGGCGCCACTAGAGGAAGGGGCAGAGGCCGTGGAGGCGCATATGTGGGCACACACGTGGTGCTGGCAGGACCTTTAGCCATGGGTTCAGTAGGTGTTGGAGGAGGTGCAACTACTTCGAAAACAGGCCTCACAAATGACAGAATTTATGGTGCGGGGGACTCGGCCAGTGTGGCTCCACTTGCCAGCTTGAAGCGCAAGGCTCGTGACGACGGTGCTGTTAAGAAACTGGAAGGAGAAACAGGTTCCGATAGTGAAGATGACGATGATCCAACCAAAATCAACATGAATCGTGAATATGCGTTCGATGATCTGGAAACAGTGCTTTTCCCCGTGCGGCCACAAAAAACCGTGGCATCAATCAAAAACCCCGAGTTGGTTTTGGAACAAACAGCGCTGCCTCGCGCGTTATCTGAAACCCCAAATTCTCGTGCTCAGACTGTAGACTCGGTGAAATCTGAAGATATGGGAGGCGTGGCACCGGCTGATTCCGAATCTATGGAAGATTTGGAAAAAGCAGAAGCAGCAATGACGGCGCCTCTTCTCGTGAACCCAGACGAAAAACAGGAAGCCGATGAACATGACCGTATCATTGATGACCAAAGACTGATTGTAGATATGCTTACCCACGAATTCGATATGATGAAAACCGACGATGCGCTGCCCAATGACGCCTACGTGCTTTTGCACGTGCCGCAGATCACGCCAACAGCGGCAGATGCATTGGGCCCCGTGTCAAAATCGCATTTTGCCCTGCCTTCAGCCCCTAATTTCGAAGGTCAGGTGGGAAGTTTGAATTTCCATCAGCTGGGCAAAATCACCATGACGCTTGGCCAAGGTACTGTGTTTCAGTGTGCCGGCGGAAACCCTTCTTCTTTCCTCCAGGAACTTTACATTATCGAAAATAGCGAGGCCGATGCTAACCCTGAAGAACCAGAGGAAGAGGCCGCATCGATTTTGGATGCAGATGGCAGAAAAATTGCCGGCCGTATTTATAGACTCGGCGATATTTCGGGCAAGATTGTCGCCACGCCTGCAATTCAATAATTAACCGCTAACTAGGTGTTCTTCCAATCATTTTCATTCAACGAGTTCTGGCAGAACCAGGTTATAGGTTTATGGGAAAGGTGCCGAGGCATGTTTGTATGCTTCGCCTATTGTATATTATGAGGCATCCGTGCTGAATGCAGCTAGTATAAATATCATATAATCGGGAAGATTTGATTATGTAGTTGGTTCGTTATAAATAAAGTTGGTGTACTTTCGTCTTCTCTGAAGTTAGTATAAATTGAAGTGAATTATCCGTTATAAAAGTTTGTAAGGAGTTCATTCTTTTCTTCGTTTGAACCGAAATTTAATGTTATCTCAAAACTTAGTCCACTTATTTCCTTTCACTGAAGCATTGACGTTTTCAACTGATAAAAGGATTAATCTTCTCAATAGATATTGTTTCACCATTAATCACATTCATTTCTCTTACCGTCTTTTTTTTTAATCAAACGCCTCAGGCTCGGAAAAATGGGCCATCGGTATAAGAAGAATAAATGATTTCCCGTTCGTTCAGGGGAAATAACAAATGTTCCTCCAAATTCCGAATTCACCATTCTACATCAAAATATATCAATGCACGTATATCCAATCTATCTACAACGTCTAGTTTCCAATCAAACGCGACGTCAAAGCCTCCAAATCCTCCAAAGTCTCTGGCTCATCGAGTTCCACCAATCCATCGTGGCCTTCGTCCACATCTGCTCTATTGGATTTCTCAAACCACTTAGGCTTCTTGGCACTTGGCTGTTCAACATCTTCTTCATCCAGCAGCTCGAGATCTTGGTCCAAATCTCCAGTTCCCAAAGTGACAAGCGTGGGACCTTCTTCATCCTCGTCATCGTCACTGAAATCCTCTTCTCTCATACGTCTCTCAACCTCCTTTCTCTTTCTCTTTTTCTCCTGTCTCTTGGCACGTGCCAACTCCTTATCCTCAACGTCGGCACTGTTCATCATCTCGGTCTCCTTATTAACATACTGCTCCTTTTGCAATTTGGCATCTCCCTTACGTTTAAAGTCTTCTTCATCCTCTAACTCGTAAAGTGGATGAGCAGTTCCATCATCATCAAACTTGAGCTTTGTGGGCAAGCCGTGGTTTGAAAGCGACTGTTTTTTGGAAAGTGCCTTTTTCGCTTGTCTCTTTGAAACTGGGATTGTCAAGTCGGGAAGTTCCTCTTCAGCGATATCATGGTCTTGTCTCTTGACAGCCATGAAATCGTCATCGCTATCGCTTTCATCGTTATCACCAGATTTTCTGATTTCAGTACCGGTCAATTTCAAGTACTCCTTGGAAAGAACCGTCTGGTTCTGTCTCTCGAACATACGGTCGTATTTGGTTCTGACCGCCTTTTTATCACTTTCTTTCGCTTCTCCCTCAGCGTCTGCCTTCTCCAAATCCAACAATTTCTTCAGCATATTCTTTTTATCCTTATTGGCTTCGCCTCCTTTCATTTTGATCTGTGGAGCACCAGGTAAACCCAAAGACTCGGCGTATTTTTCGGCAGGAAGCTCGTTGATCTGGAACACCTCTTTATCCTTTTGCACATACACGGATTTATAGTAAGAGATGAATGCACGTTGACCCAAATTCTTCATCTTGGGGTCTTTGAAACACAACGACTGTAGTTGTGGACGGATCGACTTTTTGTTTTTCTGCTTGATGTTCATGTACTTCGGTTCGATCTTGCTATTCTTAAGACGCTTCAACATTGCCTCTTCTTCCGAAGGCAAAAGCATCAAGAGCGATTTACCTGGACGCCCAAACCGGGCACAACGACCTGCACGATGCACATAAGTGGCAGCATCTTCAGGACAATCTACTTGCACCACCCAATCAATAGCAGGGAAATCAAGACCTCTGGCCACAATGTCAGTAGCAAACAAACATGCAAATTGTGCGTGGGTAAATTTGGACGTGGTTTCCAAACGCGTGATTTGCTTATGACGACCATAAAGTTTCATCAACGAAATTCCCGGTTGTAGCGTTCTAAACGACTCGTAGGCATATTGCACCTGTTTCAGCGACGAGAAAAATACGAGGATTTTGCTCTTCAAGTGCGATTTGATAAAAGACCACAAAACATCGAGTTTTTCGTCAAGAGGAATCCGCACGTAGAATTGCTCCAAACTATCGGGAGTGGCCGAAACACCGTTGTTATCGGAAGAAACGCCGATTTTTTTCGGGTTGGTCAACGAGAGCCGGGCCAAATCTTTCACGTTATCGGAGGTCGTGGCGGAAAACAAAAGCGTTTGTCTTGTTGGGGGCAAATGGCTAACGATACTGTCGATCTGTTTTTTGAATCCCATATCGAGACAGCGGTCGGCCTCGTCCAAAACAAGCACCTGCAAGTTGGTGGTTTCCATGCCCACGGTTTCATTCAAATGTTGCGAGATTCTGCCCGGAGTTCCTACAAGAATATTCATCCGTCCGACTCTTTCCTTCTCATATTGTACGTCTTTACCTCCAGTGACAAGACCGGCGGAAAACGTGTTGTATTTTCCGATTTTGGTAAGCACCTCGAAAATCTGCACCGCCAACTCTCTTGTTGGCGAGATGATCAAAGCGGCAAGTCCATCATATTCGGTGATTTTATTGCGGATCAATGCTTCCACTACAGGTACCAAAAACGCAAGTGTTTTACCCGAGCCGGTTTTCGCCGTGCCCATGATATCGTCTCCTTTAAGCGACATGCAAATAGTCTTTTTCTGGATATCCGTCATCTCGACGAAATTGGCCTCTTTAAGTCCACGGAGTGTGGCATCTGTGATGGGCAAATCCAGAAACAGGCTTAAATTAGGCCCATCAACTATAGGGTCAAATTCATCGATCCGACGCTGGAGTTGCGTGAGTTCTTCTTCCTCCGAGACCCGTTTTTGTTTCCGGTCGATCTTCTTTTTCCCCTTATTTTGTCTCGCCATTGTGTGGAGATCAAATGCTGTGTTTTTTTTTTCTATTTTGCTTAGATAGATAGATTTATTTCAAGCTCCCTGTAGGAAATGCGTGGTTGGGATGAGCATCGGTGAAAACATTTGGATGGTACTGCATATAATGGTGAATTTTAGTTTACGGTTTTGCAATATAAAAAGAACGTAAATAGTATAAAGATATGTCAGTATCACTTACTAAAGTCAAGTTAAGACGCTAATGCACTAATTTTTCAATTTTGGGGGTGTTACAGCAGATTGGATCACCGGCTCAACCACCTCGTATAAGCTGGTGCACGGGTTTTGATTGGGTGTTGGGGTCACATGATCAGTGGTGTTTCTCTTGTAAGCAGATCGTTTGTTATGATATGGAACAATTCTTGTAAATTTAGGCTTGATCCAAGGGAAATATTTTTCAGCTTGCCTAAAAGACAAACTCTGCTGAGAAAAAAGAAGTTTTTGCTTTTCCATGGGTACATTCTGCCTCGCGTATTGTTTCCCCAGTTTCCACGACTGAAATAATTGATCGATGTGTCCTCAACAACAACAACATCAATTTGTGGATAATATCATTCTTAGATATAGAGTCTGATGAGATTCTAAGCCTCTGTTCTTCTATGTCCAATTGTCATCCCGTGTTCCAAATCTTCTTTACCCAGTACAAGAAATTTCAACCTTAGTTCACACACTAATCAGAAATACCGTAGTAACTATTTCGACAGCAAGTGCCCTGCCTAGTTAAGTTCGTGAGAAATCATGAGAAATAAAACTTTGTCTAAAAATTGAGGGTCTCCGCATACTGAAGCACCAAATCACCATACACATCTGGCTTTTCACGGTCCATTACCAGACAACAGAGCGCACCATTGGGCAATCCGTATTTAGCCGCAATTTCCCGGAAAAGCGTTTCCTGATCCTCAACTTTTTGCTTCGCGTGGTCAGCCTCAATCTGAATAAGAAAGCCCCGGAAATTGCCGTGAAGTGATACATTAGCTGTGCGTACCACCAAATTTCCATTTTCAAGCTCGTAGCTCATCCCGCCATCTCCGCGAAGAACCTGTTTCTGGGTCCATAGACTCTGCATCCGCTGGCCCACCATCGCATCAAACAGATCATTAAGACCCGTAGTAGCACCTTCATGTAAATGTTGATTTGGCACTGCAAGTTCGTGGTCGTGGGGCAATTCTTCCTGGATTACGTGACTGAAAACAGCACAGCTTTTTTTATCTACTAGCGTGACACATGCATCGTGGAGGTACGATGGAACCCACGTATAAAGAAATGATGATTTTGGAGCAGTCGCATGAGTTGCAGCTAATTCAGGCGGCACCAGGTACGCATTGTTGCGGAAAATCTTGAATGTGAAGCCCCACTTGCCCTTTACGGCTGGGAGCTTATTGGCCATTTCATCGTGGAATTGAAGAATTGTTTGTGGTGTAGCATTATTTGCAAGAAGAATTCTGTTGGTTAGTACCGTGTTTTTGAGTGTTTGATGGAGATGTTGTTTAAATTTTTGGAGTGTATCTTCTCAGGTAAGTGTCCTTCATTTCTTGCCTTAACTCTTCTCTCACTTGATTAACATCTTTCAACATTTGAACAAAAGGATCGTGGCTTTCACAATCAAATATTCAACTATATCAGGTCATATAATGAAAATACACCGAGGCTAAGTGTACGGAACCCGCACTTGATATGGGTATAACTTATAGGTACATACGCGGAAACCATGTTGTGATTATAAGTCAGAATCCGATATTGTAATATGTTTTTTCTCTTTCTTTATTCCCCAGGAAATCGTACAGTATAGATAAGTTGATTAACTCAAACAGTTCAAGATCTCTACATACTGTACAATCATTCATGCAATACACCCGTGCACCAGTCTCGGTGATGTAATTTGCACCCAGCCCATCCATCGCAGGCTCGCTTCTCAAAGGCTTTAAATATTATATCTTCAGATTCCGTGTCAAATCCACATTTCCCACACGTTTTCACTCCAATTAAAAAAAAAATGAGTGGTTCATTGCCAGTGACGCAAGACGCAGTTTTCATTGGCGCCAATAAGCAGGGTCACGTGCTCGACTATGCCCCGAATTTGGTCGCCTATGGTGCAGGCCAAGCAGTAGCTCTTTGGAACCCATTATCCGGGGCCAAAACCGGGGTTTTCCAAACACTTAATCGCCACACAAAGGAGGTCACATGTGTCCGCTTTGTGCCACAAACAGATACCTTGGTCTCTGCCGCTGAAGACGGCCAAATCGTGTTGTGGGCCCGCACAGAAGCGGGGAAATATGCCTTTGTTCATGCCGAAGAACAAGGAAACGGCTCTGTCACCACATTAGCCGCTGTAGACAATCGGATTTTGGTCAGCGGCCTGACTTCGGGAGATATCTGTATTTGGGAGTTTGGCACAAACACAGCCGACTTGAAGCTCGTGCATAAATTCACAGTGAAGCGCAATTTTTTCCCCACTACCTTATGTCTTCAGAAAATCAACGGCACTTATCTCTTGGTGGTTGGCGGTACTTCGCCAGATTTGTACGTGTACTCATTTACAAACCCAGGAGCCGCCAATTTCCTGCAGCGGGCCGTGCTTTCTGGTCACGAGGACTGGATTAAGTGCTTGGCATTTGTGGTGGAGAAAGAAGGTCTAGATTACATTCTTGCGTCAGGATCTCAGGATAGATATATCCGTCTCTGGCGCTTGCGCTTGAATGAAGCCATCGACGACTCCGATGAGGATGACTCCAAACTTGTGCTTTTATCAAACAAGCAGTATAAGTTCATGCTAGGCTCAGACCGTGTGGCTTTCAGTTTCGAGGCCTTGATTATGGGCCATGACGATTGGGTCACGGACCTTAAATGGCACCCTTCTTTAAACTCTGAAAATGGAGCTGGTCCACGTAAATTGCAGTTGTTATCGCTGAGTGCAGACACGGCATTAATGGTTTGGGAAATGGACCCAGATTCTGGTATTTGGGTGAGTGCTAGCAGATTGGGTGAACTTTCTATCAAGGGAGCTTCTACCGCCACAGGTGCCTCCGGTGGATTCTGGTCGTGTTTGTGGTTTGCTGATCCAGAAACCAATGCCCACTATATTCTTGCCAGTGGTAAAACCGGTGCAATTCGAGTGTACGAATGCAAAAACCCGGAAACCAATATGTGGGATGCTGTTTTGGGTGTGACTGGGCCTGTGCGTGAAGTGACAGATGTGGTATGGTCGAAAGAAGGAACGTATTTCTTTGCCACTTCTTTAGATCAAACCACACGTTTGCTTGCACCTTGGACGGTCAATCGCCCAGATTCAGATTCTGGAATTGGTGGAGATACAGTCACGTGGCACGAGTTCGCTAGGCCTCAGATTCATGGTTACGACATGATTTGTGCAGATAACGTGACCCTGACCAAGTTTGTTTCTGGCGGTGATGAGAAGATTTTGCGTGTGTTTGAAATGACGCAATCCATCAATGCGCTTTTGCATAAGTTCTGTGGTGTAGCGGAATTTTCTTCTGCAGACGAGGCGTTGCCAGAAGCAGCTTCTTTACCCGTTTTGGGCTTATCTAATAAGGCCGATAATGAGCAACTAGAGGCCGGCGAGGCGCAACAAAGAGAAGAGGATTACGAGAATGATGCAGAAGCCCAGGACCAGAAATCGGGAAACACAGATGTCCTCGCCACTTTGCAGGGCCCTCCTTTGGAAGACTACTTGCAAAGACACACTTTGTTCCCCGAGATTGAAAAATTATATGGACACGGGTACGAAATCACGTGTTGTGCTACCTCGCCACAAGGGTCGCTCATAGCCTCTGCATGTCGCTCAAACTCCGCTAAACATGCGGTGATTCGTGTGTTCAACGCGAAAAAGGACTTTCAGTTGGTGGGCGAAGTCTTGAAAGGCCATAATCTTACGATCGTGAGTCTTGAGTTTTCGCCTGATGGACAGTATCTCATGGCAGTTTCTCGTGACCGTCAATTCTCGCTCTGGAAAGTTATTGATGAGGAGACCGGTGCTTTTGAGCTTGTGGAATTGAACACAAAGGCACATTCCAGAATCATTTGGGATTGTTCGTGGGCTCCACAAGGAACTCCGGTTTTTGTTACTGGGTCTCGTGATAAGGGAATTAAGGTGTGGCAAGTCAAAGACAACAAGGTTGAGTTGATCAGTCATACCAAAGCCGAGTTTGCCATTACGTCGCTTGCATGCTACCAAAAGGAACTTATCAATGGCAAATTGCTTATTAGTGTGGGGTACGAAAACGGCCATATTGCCTTATACGAAGCAACTCCTACTGAGTCCGACTCTCTTAGTAAAGTTGGGGATGTCGCTAATGACATCATTCCTGGTCTGCGTGTGAACAAACTTACTTTCAGTCAAAAGACCACGAGAAATGGATGCCTCCAGCTTGCTGTGGGTAGTGTTGACACTTCCATCAGAGTTTACTCGGTGGACGTTAAGGCCCTTTCACTTTGAGAAATTTAATTGAAACGATGCATACTATATTTTACTTTTCTTTTCTTTTCTTTATTTCTTTGTTTTCGTAACAATTTTTTTTCTTTCATTTCACCCATTTCGGGATGCAAATGAATGAGACAAAGGAATTTATTCGCGCCCGGGCCCCAGTCCCAGAGTCCAGACTATACTTGGCAAGTCACTGCACAAAACTTTGTGTGCGCACGACGATTCTCCCAGTAGTTGTCGCGGCCATACTTTAACAGGCAACCCTAAACGTCTACGTTCCAAATATAACTCAGCATTACCAATTCATATAAAGTCAACATGGCAGACAAATTTCCAGAAATAGACGTCGACACCTCGGGCCAGGAATTCGAGGGCGACTTTTTCTCGCGCGAAAAAGAGCTTGTCGGTGATGAATTCCAGACGGAACATGACAGTGCAGTTTTGGCGGAAACACATGCCGACGAAGATGCTGAAATTCAAGATTTTAAAGAACAATTTCCTGAGGTCGGTGAGACCGAAGCTGCTGCTGAAATTTCTGCTCCTGCTGCAGAGGAAAGCGATGATGAATTCGAGGGATTTGCCTCGGAACCCCAAACACCACTTACTCAAGGCGAATCTGAGCCTTTGAAAGAATGGAAACAACGCCGGGAATTGGAGATCGAGGAGAGAGAAAAAGCGAACGCGAAGAGAAAGGCCGAGATTGTGGCTGCTGCACAACAGAGCATTGACGACTTTTACGATAACCATAACAACAAGAAGGAGGAACATGCTAAGCAGGTTTTGAAAGAACAGGAGGAGTTTTTGGAGAAAAGAGACGGCTTTTTGAAGAGAGGTACGTTATGGGATAGAGTCAATGAAATTGTCGATGAAGCCGGCGAAGGCTCCGAGTCTAACCGTGACAAATCACGTTTCAAGGGCTTGTTGGCTAAGTTGAAAGGAAAAGAAAACGTGCCTGGTGCAGGTGGCTACGCCAGTTAGAAAATCAGGGAACCAACCCAGACGAAAACATAGTAATGAAAAGAGAAATAAGAAGAAAAAAATTACAAGGAAATCAAGTGCATAAAGTTCATTGTTGCGGCTTTAGTTCATGATTCTATCGATAGCTTTGATCCAGGGACTGCTCTTGAGAGCGTCGAGCTCTTTGTTTCCCGTAATGTGCGTGTTGCACAGAATGTAGTCGTTAAGGTTCATTAATTTCCACACAAAAAAACACATGACGCCAGTCTCCATTCTTTGCCATGTGCCCACTTTTAGGAATCTAAACCAAGGATGGTTTTCCTTAAGGATACGCCATTTGGATAAGATTATCAATTGGGAGAAGTAGAGGCTGACTGCATTGTAGAAATCTGGCCCAAGGAATTGATCCTCGGTTTTTTCACTCGCCTCTTTTTTTGTTGGTTGTAGTCTTAATTTCTGTAACATCAAAGTCAATAATCCTGCTGTGAATCCCACCGCCCGCATGTAAACCTTAATTTTTTGTTTTGCATTCGCCTTATACCACTGTTTGAGCTGCGGCACCCTTGTTAACATTGGTGCTGTGAAGGAAAGAAGAAACATTGAAAGAAGATTGGTGGTGTATATGAAGTTAGCCACTACATTAGCTTTAAATCCACATTCGGAGATAAATCTAGATATGATATTGAATAAGTGATCACCGCCATCAATGCCCAACTCACAATAAGTTTTCCAAAACCCTGATTTGAAGTTTTGTGCCATCATATACAAAATCAATATGATGTTATGTTTGGCGTAACTTGCACTCATTCCCATCCAATCTATCGTATGTGAACGAACGCCCAAACGGAAATTCGTCCAGATCGGGTCCAAGAGACGGGCTTTAATCAATGTAGAAAAGTATCGCTGGTTCAATTTATATTGTGTGGGCGTCAAGTAGTTTGAAAGAATCTGGCCACATATTATCGGGAAAATCACATAATGTTTCTTCTTATAGATGGTTTTCACAACGCCACCTTCCTTATACGAGCTGAGACGGAAATATGGGGCTGTGTTTGGGGAAGCGGTAATTGGGGATTTTGGTGGTACAAGCTTGCCATAGTAAGTTTCCATAAGAAATAGCAGAATGTAATCTTTCGGGATCTTCCGATTGTTAGAGCTGGCCGTATATAGAAACACTACTGAAACCAAGTTTGCAAGTTTACAAATCCGTCTTTTCACAGTGGCAGGATCTTTTTTCCCGGCCAATTTCATGTTCAAAAGCCATTTCCGGATACTGGGATTAAGCGAAAGAAACGCTGTCCACAGAGCCGGGTTTTGGATCCGCAAGGCTAGTAGCAACACAAGCACTTTAAGTCCTCGGCCCATATTTTGGGGCGCAGCCTCGAAGTACGATTCATCCATCAATTGCTTTTTTTTTCTTTTTTTCTTTTGTATTTATTTATTTAATTATTGTTGTTTCTCTTTCTTTTTGTTTTTTCAATAATTTGGTTGAGCCCGGATTTAGGAGAACCCAGTCTCATGTTATCTTATCGCCGGACGTGCCATTGCTAAAACTAGTATGGAGAATGCAGGCTGGACGGAATTTGCCAGGTTCAAATTGGAATTTCATTTTCAAGGCTTTTTCAGGTAACGTTTTTTTTTTTTTTTTTTACTTTTTCCGTTCAAGTCAAGTGCTGAATTTCTGTTTAAGAACACTTTTGTGAAATTTATGATAATGTAGAAAAGTTAGAATTCATCAGCGCTAGCCTCTTAATTGACCAAACGTGAATCTATCATTAAAAGACTCTTACTACAATTGTCACGAATGCTTTTTTTTTTCTTTTTTGTTTATTATTCTCCAATTATTTGTTTATTCCAAACGGGTTGCATATTATAGGCAATTCTGGTAACATAGTCCCCGAAAAATAGTCTGAACAATGTAAATATTTCCAGATGTTTCACCTTCACGTAGTCTCTCTCTCTCTTTAAGAAAATAAGCTTCAACACTAGACTTATTAAATTCCTCAGGACACCTTAGCATGCCCTGACCCACTTGGAAGAAAGTGAAATTCAAATCGGAATTTCGGCAGCGAACGGAGATGTTGCAAAAAGTATATTTTGGAAAGGAAAAACATAAGACGAAGCCTAGTCTTCAAGTCTCTAACATTTCATAAATACTAGAGCTAGACCACATTGATTCTGAATTTGAATTTTTTTTTTTTTTTTCACTCCTCAAAAATGAAACTGAGCTTCTATTTCACTTACGTTTTTTTCAATGTCTTCCTAGTGACTTCATTCGCGAGAAAACCTATCAAGCTGAATCCTTCACCAAGCCATCCTCTTTCAAATAGTTCAGGCTGTTTTGAACATGACTTCACAAAAGGAAATTGCACCTACATGGGTAACAAAACTTTACAAGATAAGCAAGGGCCAGAAGGTAAAAGTTCACTTCCCGTGGACTTGGAACATGATTTGGAACTGTTTATTGAAGCTTTGAGAAAGTTATTTTCCAGTGCAACTTACGGCTTTTATGAGCTTCGGGTATTGAGAAACGCTATCGAAAGCAAATTCTACGACCTTGAGCGAGTGGCAGACAAAAATGGTCCTCTCAATAAACGCATTTTTGATTTGCTTGTTTTCTCCCGCAAGCTTTATGTTTTACTAACGGATTTTTTTGATCTTTTATTTCTAGTTCAGAGAAACACTTCACTTAATCGTTCGTTGGCTCACTCTGTGATTGATCTCAACATAAGAATTATGGGTTTGTATGACTCACTGGGGAATCCCGATTTAAACAACCCTGAATTTTGCGATAATGTGTGGAGATACAAATATTATTTGAGTATGTTGAAGGAAGAATTTGGTTTGTACTTTGTGGCCCCCTCTGGAGCACGTATATTGTTCAAAACATTACTTTTCCGAGCAAATGGTACTCTCAATAGTATGATGCGTCATTTACCGTCTTGACTTTTAAAGAATTCGACTGGATTGATGGGTAATTAAATTCATTTGGCAAAAAATAAAAAAGAAAAGAAAAGAAAAGAAAAGGACAATAGGTTGGTGTGAAAATTTGTCATTTGAGAGACAATATCAAAAGCTAAGCAACACACAGAAACTATAAGTAACACCCCATACATCATGATTTTCCTCTATCTAAACACCAAAAGTGAATTAAACACCAAAGTTGGTACTTTTAAAAAACCTCTCTTGTTTATGCTACGTTTGTAATGTTTTTAATATGTGTATCTGTTTTTCTTGCAAAGATTGAACTTTATTCAAAACTATACACTGAGTCAAGACCTCTCTAATTCTAAAAATTAAATGTTTGAAAGGTTAGCAACACTTGGCAATGAAGAGTGAACAGAAAAACTTAATCATTACATGCCTAACGTGGCTGAATGATGTCCTCATAAGTGATTGTAATTTTGTGAGCGTTATAGCAGTTGCTATTGTATCCAATCAGGTTATCCCAGCAAATCTCGAATTCATTGTTTCCTCCCACATTCAAGGTTCTTTTAGTTCCTGTTTCGGTAATCAAAGAAAACCCAGTGTATGGAGTGTCGTCCATGAGAAGCTTTCCGTCATTTGTCACACTCAAATATCTCTCAGTTCCAGATAATTTCAAAGACCCTTCTTTGAACTCAAAAGTAGCCAAGTCCACGCCAGCAAGGAGTATGTCGTTGCGAATCGTCAAGTCCTGGTATGTAGGCTTACCCAACAAGTTGGAAATGTACAAAGTTCCGGGCCGAATGGTATCATAAGCAAAGGCGAGGGAGATAAATGGTAAAACGGTGGCTAACTTCATTTTGGCTATCGACGGGATCAATCAGATTATGGTCTAAAATATCGAAATTTTGAATTGCGGTAGGGCCATTAGACTCTCTTTTATAGTTTATAGCTCTACATAATGCCAAAATTTCGGGATTTCTCGGGTGATTACTGAAGTGGAAGCTTGCTACTTTCTTAGAGAAATTTCCAAACAAAGTCTGGCCGTCTCACCAAAAAGAAACTTCTTTGCCGAATAGAGAGTTAAAATTGAGTATTCTGGGTCTTGGTCTTTATTTGATTTTCAATACTTTCCAAAGCTTCAGGGATAAGCTTTGAAGGGTATCAGCTGTTTTATGGGTTCTTAGGTTTTTAAAAAATTTGTCCTTCTTGCTTTCGGAAGTTTTTGTTTGAATTTTTCTTCTTGCATTTTTAGTTTTCTTCTTCGGCCCTGAAGTCGGTTTTCTTTCGTTTCTTTTTTTTCGGCGCTTTTATCATTTTGTCTTCTTTTTGACTTGGTGTTATTATGTCTGCTTCCCGATCGGGCAAGGGGGGCAAGGATTTGATGTAATGTGGTGTACCCTTGTAAGCTTTACATTTTTACTATACTTTTCTTTAGCACTTATGTATTATTAAAACGCTAGTTTCCCCAAGCACAAGCAAGTAAAAGTTGTAAGATTTCTCGTCATTGTGGACCTTTTCATTTCCAGGCCGGGATAATTTCGAGGCATTAACTACTTGGCCTTTCTATTTCACTTCATAGAGGTTGCTATTTGCTACCAGCAGATGAAATTAAAGTAAAGTTTCAAGTGTTTCAATATTTGGCAAATTAGAAATCACTTGCTTCGTGTTTATTTTTCCCAGAAACTAGAACAAATTTCTCGGCTGTTTTATTTCTTGTTTGAACTTCGGCGAAGGCTGCAAAATCGGCAGCAGAATCTTTTCGCTCACGTGTTTCTGAGCAAATATATAGCAAGCCCATATATAACAGACGAAGGTAGACAATAAGTTTCTACTATTTTCATCAGCCGTGAATGGGTGAAGAAACTCGTTTCTTTTTTTTATGTCTTTACAAATGAAGTTGGTCTTTTGGAAATCCCAAAATTACAAATGAATTATAGTAAAGAAAAGAGACTTCAACGTGGGTTTTTTTTTTTTTTTTTTACCTTGATTGTTGTAAAATAAAAACTTAGAACTTTGAGAGAGAAGAAAGTTTCCCGATATTCTTAATCACACTTTTATGGGATTTCCGCAAAGTTGCTAGTGAGTTCTGCCCGACATTTGATATAAAATGCGCATGCTGGTCTCGGCTAATATATTTTCAAACTGACTGCTGTGATCATGAATTCTTGTTGCGCTTAGGACTTCCATTTATTTTTTTAACTCTGTGAATCTCTTTAGATCATTAAAAAGAAAAAAAAAGTTGAAAACTGTGTTTCTAAGCGCTGTAAGCAAAGTATAGGCTTTTCCAACTTTAGTACACGCGCTCCAATAAGTACCGGGAATGATTGTCCTGAAATTCGGGCCTATTTTTCTTCGCTTCTCTTTTCTTTCTTTTTCCTTCTTTTTATTTTCTCCCTGTTACATAAAACTTTCTTGCAACAGGATGGACCTTGTTATAAGATGCCAAGATTAAATAAGAATTCAACTTTTCAGATTTGGGGAAGAACTAATATATGTATTAATGAGTTTTTTTGGAATTTCGTAATTTTTTACAGTTTGATGATGATGACCAAAACCAATATTAAACAAGAAAAATAATAAAGTTAATTTTTTTTCTTCTTCAAGAGCCCCCTAAAACTCAAAACCTACTAGACACAAACACCCGAAGTCAATGAAAGAATAGCCACAGTTTCTTTTTTTGCGTGTTTTATGTAAATCTATATATTATGGATTCGCAACCGTCACAAGACTTTTAGAAAGTCATCCACCGCGTTCACCGGGCCACAGCCATATTAAAAGCATAGCTAGAAACAATTGAGCATTCTTTTTTTTTCTTTCTATGACCAGCTTTCTTTTCTCTTTATGCTCAAACTAAAAAAAAAATCCTCTTCATAAAAAAAGATCTCAAGTTTCCTTTTGGAATATTATTCCCCTAGAATTAGATTTCTCTGTACTGTAGTCATTGCCAGGGACGCGCGTCTCCACATTAAAAGTCCAAATCTTCGTGCGAGAGGGTTTCTCTTAAAAGAAGAGAGAAAACCACGAACTCATGGATTCTACCCAGCATGAAATCCAGCTAAAACCGCGGGGGATAAGCACAACTAGAGAAGCCGAAAAAATCGGTCTTTCCCGTAAAAACTCCCGCAGTCGAGGCATCAATTTCAAGACGGTCTCGCCGATTCTGGGCCTGGCTCTAACTGGTGCTTCAATGAACAAAACTAAGCGTAATGACACACCTCCACAAACCACAATTTCAAGAGATCTAAACATCCCAATTGTGGAAGAATCTCATAAAGAAGAATATCTTGATGAAAAACCGCTAAATTCTGCCCTGACATCAGCAACTTCTCTCGCAAATCTTGATTCCATTATACCTACATCTGCTGATCTCGAAAATCTAGATTTGAACGACAAACTACGTCTTCTAGCACTCAAGGAAATGGCAGTTGTGGAACTAAAAGACACTATGGCCGAGCTCCAGGCCAAATTGTACGCGTCCGAACGTGATCTTCAGAGTCTACGTACAATAATCCAGCGATCTCTCTATAGACAGCTTAAAAACGAGGCACAAGTTGTTAAAACACCACGAGAAACGCATCTAAAGGTTAGGGAAACTCGAGTAGAGTCTCGTTCTCATTCTCAGTCTGATCCCTCAAAACATTCTTCAAATACAATACGCAAACCACGGCCTGCCGTCACTTCTAAATCCGCTTCAATGAATCATAAACAGCCATTAAAGGAGAACAACGGCACGTCCATATCTACACATAATAAGGTCCACGCACAACCTGTTGTATCAGATGATCCACAGTCGAAATTATGGGCAAATCTTGCAAAGCCTATCAGTTTTATTCAAAACCTAGACCACATGCTTCTGCAAGAATTTGAACGATCCTTAGTGGGTGAAACAGTGGGCGTAAGCAGATCTACACGCACTGCAGTATCAGAAAACCAGGCTGTTCAAGATCCAGAACGGGCTGAAAATAACGATAACGATGACGATAACCAGTTTCGCCAGCTTATGGATAATAAATTAGCCGGCTTTTCCAATAAGGAGAACTCCGACGATATGTTCCAGGCAGTGTCCAACTCGCTTTGGGGGTTTGTCAACGATATGAAAACAAACATGGTGTCTTCTCTTGTGCCCGAACCGTTGCCGATGCAAAATAATGATAAATCATATAAATTGGAGGAACAGGTCCCAGAACTGACAGAAAGCCTAGAACACGCAAACGGCCGGAAATCTCCAGTGGATCTACTAGAATTTAGTGATGAGGATGAGGATGATGAGGAAGATATCGTTGATTTATCGATGTATTCTGCCATGAGACAGAACCGCAAAGAGTAAGCAGAAGCGAGAGAGGATATGCGTTTATTTTTCTGTGCTACAACAACATTTGAAGAAGAGAGCATAATATCAAAGAAGGCTATAAACCCTGCAAGCCCTTGATCAATTCTTTCTGCTTGATATCCTCAGCACGTTTCTCAGAAACGTCGCCCAAAGAACGCAAGTCCTTCAAGAAAATGTCCTTGAGTTTATCGAAATACACGTCTTGCAAAAGATTACGCACATTGGTCTCGGACTTTTCCACAAGTTGGCCCAAATTTACAAGATGTGCCCATTCGAGCGAGCCTCCTTCAGTGCTAAGTGTTTGAGTAGTTTCCAACTGTCTGGTCATGGTTCCTGAAAGCGAAAATAGTTTGGAGGCACTTGAATTAGCCCCCTTTTTCAGCACGTCCAAAATCACAGAAGACGTCACTTTATAGCTTGCATGTGTGGCGGATTCGGGTACTACCTCGAAAACATGGATCGAATCCCACTTACCAGAGTGGTCCTCGGTTTCCTTTTTGAATAACACTACGCCTGCAAAACCTTCTTCAATACTATTTGCATCCAAGTCCTCGGCAGTGTCCCACATGTATACTGAAGAAAGCCCACCACCTTCATAGTACAAATCTCTATAGATGTCAAAACTCTCATTGGCCTTGATCTCCAATTGCCGCAATGTTGCTGATGGGAAAGGCGAATCGTCGTCTTCGGTTGGAGGCACATATTTGTTCAGAAACGGCGACCGGTACAGGTCTCCGTCACGATTATAGTCACAGCAAAGAAACTGCTTATTTGTTTCTGCACATTTGGCCACTTTCAAAGGCGTGTCTACTGCAGCCAAAAGATCTTGTGCTAGTTCAACTCCTTCTTCCGACCCGTCTAATTGAAGAAGCGAGCAGATCGAGTTGAGGTTGGCGGAAACCGCCTTGGGATCGAGTCTGCGCAAAAGATCGAGTGACGCGTCAAACTTGTCTGTCATTTTCTTGCAATTTGCAGTTTATTTTTCTTTCAATAGGCAGATTTCTATTGCAGCAACAATTATGTTGGATCAGGTCCGAACTTGAGGACCTCTGTGTATATTTGGCGTGGCTCGTCTGGTGCACAGGTGTATTCCTTTGTCCGGGGTGGTGATTTAAATTTTGGGGCACCGTGGGGTTATATGCCTGACCAGGTCGAATTGCACTTTTTACTTTAAGACATGTATTTCATCATGATTTGGGTTGAAATAGATTAATAAGAAAAGTTCACTGTGTATAAGCTCTTCCAATGACTTGGGTTTGCGCTTATGAAACCAGTGCTTTGAGTCAAGACTTGCGTGTAGTTATCTTATAGGTCATGTACAAAGTGAACATTCTTAGCACATAAATGTTTCCACAAGACTTGGAAATTTTGATGTTTTAGAACTTTTCTGACATGCTTATCTGGGTTAATTTTTCAGTCGGAGAATACATTTAATACACGGTTCGGACGGTCAAGATAACTTGCAGAAAAGCAGTTTAGGCGGGTCAGACACTCACATAAATCTCTTCCTTTAAAGAAAGACAAATAACATTTTTGAGCGTCAGTTTGAAGCTCTCCATACATACTTACAAATAAAAGCTTAATAACTTCATTTCTTTCTGAGCGCCAAATAACTAAATGTTAATAGGAACAAGTGACAGAGTTTGTGCAGCAGTTTTTAATGCAACTACTTAGGTATAAGGAAATTTCACGTTTAGATTTGGTATTCAAAAGAATTTGATCGTCGAAAAGTCAAAATAGTTTCGATTGCACCATGTACGGTAGTCAGGAATACTGAATTAGTGACTGTGAACTAAAAGAGAGCAACGTCTGGTCCCAAATTTGTTTAATGAATACTTTTTTTTCGTAAAGAGCAAGAATTGTTCTGCTCTTTTCAGGGAAATTTTCAGTTCAGAATAGAATAATCAATCTTAAAGAGGCTACAGTGAAATATTTTAAACAAATTCAATTCTATAATAAACTAATGAGAAACAAAACATATGTAGTTACTACTCCTTTAGCTCTAGGCTTAAGAAGCAATGTACTTAACACCCAAACGTGGTGCGTTAAGAATAATACCAGTGAGGACACCAGAAATGATACCAGCCACAGGCAAGGTGAACAACCAGCCCAGGTAACACCAGATGACCATTCTCCAGTTGACAGATCTGAAGTCCAAGTTACAAATACCGACGAAAACAGTAGCACCAACTGCACACTGAGTGGTGGAGACTGGAATGGCCAATTGAGTAGCCATAACCACAGTGATGGCTGCACCAAACTCAATAGCAAAACCTCTGGAAGGAGACTGCAAAATCATCTTGTTACCCAAAACAGCCATGATCTTGTAACCGAAAGTCCAGATACCCAAGACAAGAGCACCACCAGTGAAACAAAGAATCCAAATAGGAGGAGTAGCTTTCAAACTTTGGTCTTTCCACACAAGGTAAATGGTAGATAAAGGACCAGAAGCATTGGCAATATCGTTGGCACCATGAGCAAAAGACATGGTGCAGGCAGTAATGGCTTGAAGCAAGGAGAAAAGGTACTCGATTCTGTTATCGTAAAACTTGGAGCTTGCATGCATGGCCTTGACGTTGTGACCCAAAGTACCACCTTGAGAAACTTGAGAGGAAATGACATCTTGAGTAAAACCATGCGAAACAATCAACCAAAGAAGACGTGGCCATTGCTTTGGGCCTTGCATAAGAAGCGATTTCCAGTAAGAAGCAGTGCTCTGGTCTTTGCCCTGTTTCAAAATCGACTTTTCGGATTCAGAGGTGATTTCATGTTCGCTAGAATGCAAAGAACCCTTTGACTCCAAGTGCTCCTCTTTATCATCAGAAACTTCAAGATGGTCTTCAGAACGACGGCCGGCATAATAATCGATGGTCAATTTGTGTCCTTCGGGCATTGGTGGGATCTGGTCAAGAGGCTTGAAGTAGTAGATGGGGCCTCTAAAAATATCGTACCACTTAAGGGTCCAGTCCTCATACAACACTTTTCTTCTAACAACAGGGAACACAAAAAGCATGTAGAGAGCACAAGCAACACCTCCAACACCGAAAATGGCTCCAGCAGTAGTACCAGTGGACAATTTATCCAACTTCAATTTAGGCGAACCTTTCCACACAATCAACATGGTCAACACGGAAAAGGTAAGGTACACCAAAGCAGGCATCAAGGCCAAGGCGTTCTTAATACCCCTACGAGTATCCTTAACTTCCAAGATGAAAAACTTACAGAAAAGAAACATGAGAGCAGCGAAACATCCGGCAATAGCTGGGGCAATAAACCAGGAGGCAACAATTTGCGAAAATCCGTTCCAGCCCCATTTCACGTGGTCAGCACCTTTAGCAGCAATACCAACACCAATGACAGCACCAATAATCGAGTGAGTAGTAGAAACAGGCAAACCAATCATTGTAGCAATGGAAAGCCAGATTGAAGAACCCACCAAGGCCATGGCCATGGATAACATAAGCACAGTAGGGTCCTTGCTGAAAGTGTCGGTCTTGATGATCTTTTTTCTAACGGTATCAGAGACTCTGTTACCAACCAAAACGGCACCGAGAAACTCCATGATGGCTGCCAAAACCATGGCTTGCCAATACTCCAAAGATCTGGAAGAAACAGAGGACGAGAAAGAGTTGGACACATCGTTTGCTCCAATGTTGAATGCATCCAAGAAGGCAAAGATCATGCCGATGGCAAAGATATAATCGAACTGATGGTAGGTCGCCATTTTTCCTTATTAGTGTTCGAAGGGGAAGATCGGTGGATTTGCTTGATGGAGAACAATAAAACAAAAAACAAAAAGTCAACTTCCTTGTGACAGATCTGGCGATATTTAAACCTGGGCCATAATGCCTCTGGACAGATTATGCCATTTCTACATTAATTAATTAGCATGAAATTAATTAGGCCCACGGGTTTGCGTAAGGCTGAAGTTTGATCGTAAGACGGTAATACAGTTAATTTTTTTTCTAAGCTTTATTGCCTTTTTCTTGTCGTTCCTTCATACATACCTAACTGGGTGCAAAAAAACTGATCTCAGACTGTGTACGGACGCTCGCGTTGTCTTGGCAGTAGGCTGGTTTCTTGGCGATGACCACCACGTTTCTTTCGCCACTTTTCAGATTCAATTACACTCTAAGTATACTTGCTTTCAATTTTGGGACAATTAGAAAAATAATTATTTTTTATTTTAATTACAAAATCAATAATAAATTTCAGCTACACAAATTGGAGACCCAAAGTTGCTATTAAAGGCTTCAGTTTCGGGTCACGTGTCTACATGAAAAGGTGAGAACGGGCGATGCAAATCGCGGAAGTTAAGAAACTCACGTGAGTTTATTTCTTGTGGGGTATGTTAATTAAAGAAGCGCATCCGGAAAAGGCAAAAAAAAAAAAGAAAAAAAAAAAAGCTCGAGCGAGACACGTGGCTCCTTTAATATTAAACGAAACACCGCTTCTTTCTTATCAAGTTACATCGCGCAACCTTATGTGCCTGACTGGTGCTCGTATATGCACGCAAACGTGATCGAAAAGCGCCAAGATCTTGGAATTCAAGTGGACTCTAATAATTTGAAAACTCCATGGCGCAGTTGTAGTGAAGAGAAGGTTGAAATGAGAAACATAAGCGAAAAAAAAA
>JAJMKX010000290.1:0-71262 GCA_030569435.1 Metschnikowia koreensis | reverse complement strand
CCCGAAATCCGTAATCCGTACTCTTCACCGTACTGCCGTGATTTGGATTATGATTTACCGAAAATTGTGATCATTTTCGCGCGACAGTGTTTCAACTCGTGAAACGGCTTAGTTACCTCTTTTCTGCATCTCCTCTTTGACCGGTAGTCCTAGACTTTGTGCCTTATTGACCAATTGTTGATGTTCCAGTGACAACAACTTATTTTTTCTTTCGAGAAATTTGATATATTCCACTGTTTTAGCAAGTATTGTCCCTTTGTTTAGCTTGGTGGCCGGTTCCAAGCCTTCGAGACTAATGGAGCTACCTTCCAGATCACACAGGTCATCCAGATCACTAGCTTGCAGATGATCTTCAGACTTCAATCTTGCAGACTTTCCTCGAAGTGCTCGAAGTGTGGGGACAGAAAATTGAAGAGCATCGAACTTTTCGTTGATTTTGTTTCTGTACCTTTGCTCGATGACGTTATGCGCTGATTTGACCCGTATCTTATCTGTTGAGCCCTCCATGAATCCAACAGGCGAGTCTTTCATCTTTAACAGCTCTTTATCCATATTTGTGAAACAAGCTTTGTTTTCTCCCTCACTATTTTCAGTGTTTAGCGCTCGGTAAGTACATGATGGCGAGCGTGAGTTCATGAGAAGCTCAGGGCCCGTGAATATCAGCGCACTAGGAAGAAGATCTGAGTCAGATACTTTTTGATGACCTTCAAAGCGAATATTGGAATTGGCATCATAATCGAAGGCGGTGTTATGCACAGGACCTGATGGCGATAGGAGTTGCGTAGGCATATCCGAATATTGCGACAGGCCCAAACCTGGATCAATTCTTAAGCTCAGTCTCCCATTTTCAGGAAGAGTAGAAGTGGGGCAATTTTCTCCGTGAGATTGAAGATCGCTCATTCGAGAGGCCGAGTCTGATATGGAACGCATAACACCACTTTCATCGAATTGTCCATTCACATATTCAGACGGGTCAAATTGTTCCATTGCTATGACTCCAAACGTGAATATCAAAAATCTTAGCTTTGAATGATAATTTGCCAGCGATTTAATGTGTTGATTCACTTTTAGCGAAGTATTTTCACCTGTTTTATCAAGCTTTAATGCTGTAGACGGAGACACAAAGATAGCTTAAAACCGGAATTCTGATCTAATGTGAATGTGAGGTGAAATCCGAGAAATTCAATGATATTTTTGAAATGTTTCAAGGGTTTTATTAGAAAATATGAGAAAAGAGAAAATGGTGATGGAAAACCGCATCTTATCAGGGCTCAATCTCAGGCGAGTTTGAGATCCGCGCCTTTCCTTCGCTTGGCATTTTTTAATTTTGTTGAACCAGGCTTCGATGCTGATTAAAGAATAGCTTAATCTGAGCCTGTTTGACAAGGCTGTCCACTGTCTTCTGTGTCAATTTCGGGATGCCCTAGATTTAATCTCCGAATTCTCAATGATTGATTATTTTCTAGGAAGATTTTGAAGGGTCCAGGACAAAAAGGGTCGTTTATGCGGCTCTCTCAAATCGTACGATAAATGGCGCAATCAATGTCATGCAACTTCTCGATAGGTCCTCTGGAACACAACCAATCGAATCAAGAAGATTTTATCAAGAAGAGTTTTAAAAAAAAAAATGCTCTATAATTGCTTTGTTACCAAATTTATAATATGGGAGTAGAGCATCTTAAAGTTTTTTAAGATCACCTCAAACCCTATTTCTAAGTCTATAAAAAGTGCGCAGCGTGCAGTTTTGAACCATGTAGTATTTTCCTGGGGATCGAAATTCTCTTTCCAATGGGAATTGGAGGATGCCCTACTAAGAGTTCTAGGTAATTGTCAAAGTTTGTATTTCAAGGTCAAGACTCTATCCTGTAGAAAAAGAAGTTACTGCCTCGAAATAGAGCTGAAATTGGTGGATGGCGAAGGCTTCATCGGGCTTTGTTCAAATGGTATGAAATTGGCCGTAGCCAAGCTTAGGATGAGATCACATAGAAGTAAGTTTCAGACAACCCGTAGTTAGTTGCTATCTTACTATAATCAACGGAATATCATGTCCATTTTTTAGATTCCAAGATGCATGAAAATTGATATCGCGGAGTTTTCGTGTAGTGCAAAAAACTGCACTCGGATCGAGACTGCTAGCATCTCAGACCTGCAGGGCGAGGAGCTAAAATACCTCCGATCATAAGTAGAATACTTAGGGGCTGCTATAGTATTGAATTCAGAATGTCCGATCTCCATGACTTGTGTCGATTCACCGACCGTCCTATTAGCAAAACCTATCTTGAAAATTTAAATTTCTACTTGAAGGCTGGAATACCGGCAACTTACACAATTGAAGAGGCCTATAACTTCACCAATGATATTGAAGAAGAGCCTGCAACTACTACAACCCCTTTACACTTGATTTTCACCCATTTTCCATTGGACTATTCAAAGGATGAATTGGAAGTTGTTCAAGAGATGGTATCAACTTTATTGGAATATGGCGCTGGCTGGTGCTTGACCGATGTGAACGATGAAACTCCTGGATGTATTTTAATTAAAAGAAACCTCAAAAACACTCCGCTTTATGACCAAATTGTGAATGCTGGAGTACGCGCAGAGCTTCTTTTGCGCAAAGTAAGCGAGTTCGATATGGAAGTGATTGAAGATACTGAGGACTTGGACCACATGGCTTTGGGGGATGTTTCAGCTGAGGCAGTGGCGCCAGAAGAGCTGAAAAATGCATCAAGAACTGTGATGAGTCTGGACATCAGTGTCGGTGAGACGGCGCATAATGAGGGAAGTGAGGGATCAGAGGTTGATGATCTGAATGACCCCTCTCATAACCAGGATGCTTATCTCAAAAGTGAACTACAATATAGGGATGGGGCTCTCGTCACTAAAGACCAACAAGACGGGGTTATGATGGAGTGGGAGCGCGACCTCATGAAGTTGGGGTGCGAATCATTGTTTAAAGGGTCCATGATCGAGTCTGACGAGATTGACTCTGAGGTGAACATTTTGAACATTGGTTTTGGTATGGGAATTATTGACGAAATGATTTCCCAAAGAAAACCAGCAAAACACTATATTTGTGAGGCCCATCCAGATGTTTTGAAAAAACTCAAGGAGGATGGATGGTATCAGAAATCAAACGTGGTTATTCTTGAAGGGCGGTGGCAGGAACAATTGGACAAACTTCTTAGCTCCGGGGAAGTTTATTTCAACGGGATTTACTATGATACGTTCTCGGAGCACTACCTGGACATGCTAGAGCTTTTTGACTATGTTGTGGGCTTGATGAAGCCCCATGGTGTATTTTCTTTTTTTAATGGCTTGGGTGCCGATCGCCAAGTCATCTACGAGGTTTACAAGAAGCTTGTTGATATCGACTTGGGAAATTATGGCATGAATTGCACTTTCAAGGAGGTCGAAGTTCCCGAAAAAACGATGAAAAAGGGTGATGCTAGTGTTTGGGATGGAATTCGCAAAGAATACTGGCTGTGTCCAATTTTCTACCATCCTGAGGCCCGGTTCATTGATGTTTAAGTTGTCACGCAAGGAATACTGGTCCATGTAAAATGCTTAGTAATAGAGGAACAGATCAATGCGCGCGGAAGTTTTTCTGGATCGAACGGCCGGGTGAGTAATAAAGAAAACCCCCCAAAACACTTGATAGATCAAAGCGTATTTACTATTTCTATTATTGTAATTTTCAATCAGTTAGCCAGTCATCTTATTCATTTATTGATCATTTTCCAATATAAAACTTATGTTTTTCCAGGGAAAAATAGCATAATCCTTGATTGTAATGACTTTCATAGTTTTGAGATCCATGACATAGAAGACCACCGCTCGGCTCCACAGAAAGTTCGAGACCGCGCCTGGGTTAAAAACTTTATACACACTGATCAGCCCAGAGCAAGGCATCAGTGCCATACATTCCATACCCATATCAAAAGTTTCTTCTCAAGTGCCGCCAAAAAATGCTATCTAGAAATTCCAAGCTTTTGAGAAGATGTATTTCCTCAAAGGCCTCGCCATTAGAAATTTCCAGCTTGAGTAATGGTTTGCGGATTGTCACAGACTCCACCCCAGGCCATTTCAGCGCCTTAGGTGCCTACGTGAATGCGGGAAGTAGATATGAGACAGATGGTACAAGCGGACTCTCGCATATGCTAGATATTATGGCATGGAAATCTACAAGTAAGAGGTCTGGTGTTCAGATGATGGAGGACTTAGCTCGATTGGGTGGAAATTACATGTGTGGCGCCCAACGAGAACTGATTCTTTATCAGTCATCAGTTTTCAACAAGGATACTGAAAAGATGTTTGAATGCATTGCAGAAACAATCAAAGAGCCAATTTTATCCGGAGCAGAATTGGAAGAAGCCAAACTCACTGGTGCCTACGAGCTCGAAGAATTATCTTTTAAACATGATATGCTATTACCTGAAGTCCTACACGAGGCAGCGTACTCCAATAAGACTTTGGGTATGCCGATTTATGGAAGTATAGACTCCTTAAGCAGTATTTCTGTGAAAGATGTTCAGACGTTTCATAAAACTTTTTTTTCCCCCGACAATATTGTATTGGCTATGGTGGGCGTGGATCATCTTGAGGCTGTGAAAATGGCCGAAAACTACTTGGGAAGCTGGAAAGCTTCCGCCAGTTCATCAAAAATTACCAAATTACCAGCTCAATACAAGGGAGGTGAGATCAGTCTCCCTTACCAAGAGCCCCGTTTCACGAACCTTCCAAAACTTGTACATATGCAGATTGCTTTTGAAACAGAAGGTCTTTTGAGCAGTGACTTATACGCATTGGCGACTTTACAAAAGCTCTTGGGTGGCGGTCTGTCGTTTTCGGCAGGTGGGCCAGGAAAAGGAATGTTCCTGCGCTTGTTCAAAGTGTTGAACCAATACCCTTTCGTCGAGAATTGCATGGCCTTCAATCACGCCCACAGTGACTCCGGGCTTTTTGGTATAACTATATCTTGTTATGCTGAACATGCAGAGTATATGGCACAAGTGGCATGTCACGAGTTTGCTAAAGTAATGGAGCTGGATTCTTCGCAAGGTGGAATTACAACCCAAGAGTTTAAACGTGCAAAGAACCAGTTAATATCTTCACTTTTAATGAATGTGGAGAGCAAATTAGCCGCCTTGGAAGATATCGGCAGGCAAGTGCAATGTCAGGGTAAAGTCACCAGTGTTGACGAGATGGTGGCGAAGATAGAAGATTTGACCATTGCAGACGTAAGGACTGTCGCACAAAAAGTGTTTCAAGGCAATGGCAACGGCGTGAAACTGAGCAAACCGTCCGTTGTAACGCAAGGCGAGAGGGCACCTATTGGCGACATTGAATTCGTTCTAAGATATTATGGTTTGGGAAGTTATGATTCACCAATGCCTGAGCATCCAAAAGACTACTATAAGTTGTAAATTTGATGCAATTAAAATCTCAAAAATACATAGATCATCGCATGACTCATTTGGGGAGATTTACTGTGACAAGCACTTTTCCTCTTATGTACATGTTTTGCGCTCGAAATCTACCCTCAATTGTGTCATTTTATCTAATACAGATACCAACTCCTCAATCTCTTTCAAAACACGTAGTTCATTCGTTGTGAACTCATTTTTGGATTTTCTTCGCAGTTCAACCTGATCAAATGAATCCCTAAGCTCTGAATCCATAGCATTATAATCAATTGTACTTAGACTGCAGAGTGCCGTTACGAACATCTTGAGTAGTTCTCTTAATTCGAGAGCGAGATCGATGAATGATTTTTCCATTTTTTCTTCTTCTTAATGAATTTTAAAGATCTTTGAGGTGCGTTTTCGACGGCGAGCTTTTTTTGCGCTCAGGGTCATGTGGTATAAGTGCAGTTTTGAGAATTTGTTTCAGATCCGGAACCTCAGATCCGAAGCCTCGCTCCGGAGCAACTCAGAAAAAACAAAAGATCAAGAAGGGAATGGATGGGTCTTTCTTCATTTTTATTATCTTTTTATTAATTTTTTTTTATCCTTTTTAAGATCACCCTTCAAGAAATAAGTAGTATATTTGATAAAACAATCAACCTCTGAGTAGCAAATAGCGTAAAGCACATAATCTCGAAGCTTAAAGGTAATATTGAGTACAATTCCGAACTGTGGCACATGCCAAGGAGTGGCCGAGATAGGGGATAGCGCGCGGAAGAAAACAAGGACAAACTTGAAAACCGGACCCTTTCGACATTGTTCCATTGCGGCATAAGATGGTTCTACAAAAATTGAAGAGTAAAATCATCGGATCTGAAGCGAACGATGTGTCTGCTAGTGTTTCTTCTGGAGAAGGTATCGAAGAAATGAATTCTGAGAATCAATCAATCCTATTGGGTATTATTGCTCAATTACGCCCGGGATGTGACTTATCAAGAATTACTCTCCCAACTTTTATTTTGGAAAAAAAATCCATGCTTGAAAGGATTACCAATGCTTTTATGACTCCTGAAATATTGATAGAGGCAAATAATACATCTGATGATGTTGAGCGTTTCTTGTTGATAGTAAAGTGGTATTTATCAGGATGGCATATAGCCCCAAAGGCTGTCAAAAAACCATTAAACCCAGTTCTCGGGGAAAATTTCAGTTGCTATTGGACTAATTTAACAGACGAATCCAATGCTTATTATATCGCGGAGCAGACATCCCACCATCCCCCAGAGTCGTCGTATTTTTACTTAATGCCGGAACAAAGAATACGTGCGGACGGTGTTCTTATCCCCAAATCTAAATTTTTGGGAAACTCATCTGCTGCAATGATGGAGGGAGTAGCACGACTTACCTTAGGGAGACACGGCGGTGAGGTTTACACCGTTACACAACCCAACATTTATTGCAGAGGAATATTGTTTGGGAAACTCAGATATGAGTTGGGTGATCACATGTTAGTTAAGTGTGAAAAGACAGGCTTAGAAGCCGACATAGAGTTCAAAACTAAAGGCTTCATTAGCGGAGAGTACGATACGATTGAAGGAAAAATAAAATGTGAAGGAAAAACATTATTTTTGATATCAGGAAAATGGAACGGAGTCATGGAAATACAGGATGGTGAGAAAGGGGAGAAGAAAACGTTCTACGACACTGCAAAGTCCACCATCAGACGAGCACGAGTAAAGCCTTTGGATTATCAGCTTTCAAATGAGTCTCAAAAATTGTGGCATAATACACTTGTTGCCTTGGGCAAAGGTGATCATGATCTGGCAACAAATGAGAAATTTATTGTTGAGGACAAGCAAAGGCATGAAGCCAAGAGACGGAGTGAGAATGGTGAGACTTTTGCACCACAATTCTTTAAACCATCTCCAGGAGATATCCCGTATATTGTAAATGCCGATATAGATATCGCTAATGATGATCCAAGCTCGATGTTGAAAAAGCTTTTAGATGTTCATCAAATTACCTAAGACGAGGAATGCTATTTCGCGAAGTAAGTACATACAGCCTAATTAGAAAAAAAATGTCGACGTACTGTTCTGCACATAATCCAAATAGAATTCATGAGACGTAGTTGCCAGCGTTTATACACCAGTAACATTCATTATCAAAATGGAAGCAGATAATCAGTCTATTCTTGAATTGGTGAAATCTCCGAATTTTGAACTATTATCATGTGTTGACTGCTTGCGTCGCTTCTCATCCGAGATCGGTATACACTATTTGTTGGTCAAAAGGCTTCGAACCTACAAATATGAAGATGTGGAGTTCTTGATTCCCCAGTTACTCCAAATTTTAGTATCTTTTGAGACCAATTCTATGGCTTTGGAAGAGTTCATACTTGACTACTGTGAAAAGTATCCTCATTTTAGCTTGATTGTTTTTTGGAATTTACAAGCATTTGTTTTCGAGTTGAAAGATAGCCCAAATTCTTATTCTTTCCAAATCGTCAGAAACACTGTTAACAAACTTCAAGACGTACTATTCAATCCAGTGAAAGATAAAAGCACAGAATTTCGTGAGAATATCCCACCGTCGCTCGTTTTGTGTGGTGCAATTGCTGCTTCGTTGGGGTTGCCGGGACTACATGAGTATATTTTGCCATTGATTCGAACTCAAGCCAAGCAAAGAAAATCCTTTGTATTTAAATTGGCAAGCTTTCAAAAATCGTTGACCAGAAATTTAACTCTTAAAAACCAAAAGCTTGTTGAAGATACTAGAGCGACACATTCTGATGACGAGGATCATCGTGTGAACTCAAAAATGTCAGCGACCTATAATCGCCATTCCGAATCATCGACTCGAGCTAAAAGATACTCAACTCAGCTGATGACATCAGAGGAATCTGAGCTAAATACCAGCGATGAGGATGATATAAGCTCAACAGGACTTCAGAGAAGAATGAGCTTACAGAAGCTGAGAACTTCAGATAATGTACTGTTATTGCAAGAAATGGAGTCAAAACTTGACGTGACAAGCGTTTTAAAAAAGAAAACTGGCTCGCGTCCAGTTCAACAACACTTGTCTCACTCGATGCCAAATCTCATTGTTTCCGAATCTACATGCCAGACATCTGAGCCTTCAGATTTAAATTTGAATAGAAAAAACATGCTTGCCGACCACAACCCCAAAACTGAAGACAAAGATATCCACCCATCAATTGAGCCGGGTAAGCTCTTGCGTGTCAACTACTCCAAAAATGTGACAGAATTCATCCTTGCTCTCCAGAATATATCATTAAGATTGTCCCAATTACCTAAAGAGGCACGCTTGTCTGCGTTGAGGGCAGAGTTATCGATAATCAATGATACTCTTCTTCCTTCTGAAATTGATATTCCTCAATTGCTTCCAATTACAAGTTCTCGAAACAAATTTCATAAGCTATTGAAGCTCAGCGTAAACGAGGCTTGTGTGCTTAATTCAGCGGAGAGGGTGCCCTTTTTGATGTTCGTGGAGTTTTTAAGCGACGACCTCGATTTTGATCCTCTTTCGGCTCAAAACCAAATGATTTTGAAAAGTTTGAATAAGAAGGTAAAACCTACAAGGAGCAACTTGAACAAGGTGGGATCCGAAGAGGCCGAGGTTGTCTCTGAGGCTTTGATGCAAGTTGAAGCTGATCTAAGTGAATTTAAGGTCTCATCAGCGCGTTCTTCAAGCTACGACTTGTCATCTTTGGGCGGTAACTCAAACAAAAGCTTATCTGAACGAGAGCCCGAAAAATTGTCGGCACAACTTGATGCCCAGACGAAAAGGAGAGCAGACCAGATGAGAATAGCCTCAGTTATGTTGCAACAATTGGAAAGCTCTGGTCAGGCCACATCGGAACAATCAGCATCCATTAAACAGAGAATTGTTCAGTCTATGATTGCGTTACAGGATCAATTCGAAGGAATTGACTACGATAAATGCAATGAACTCAAAGGTGATGAAATAAATGCCGGTGAGCGGAAGTTGGAAAATGATTTCAAGCTTGCCGAAGACTGGAAAGCAAAGAAACAAAGAATTCGAAACTCTAGTGTCTACGGTCACCTACCAAACTGGGATTTATGCTCTGTGATTGCTAAAAATGGATCCGATTTACCTCAAGAAGCGTTCGCGTGCCAGCTTATTGCAATGATATCCAACATCTGGAGTCGAAAGAATCTTCTGACATGGACAAAACGTATGAAAATCTTGATCACTAGTGCCAACACTGGTTTGGTCGAGACAATAACTAACGCGATTTCCATTCACTCAATCAAAAAATCCTTAACCGAGATTTCAATTGCGGAGGGAGAGAATACAAGAAGAAGGATTTTTACATTGAAGGATTACTTCGAAAAATTGTTTGGTGGAAGCTCTTCATCATCGTATAAAAGAGCCCAAGAGAACTTTGCAAGAAGCCTTGCATCGTATTCAATCATTTGCTACATACTTCAGATAAAAGATCGTCATAATGGTAATATTATGCTCGATAATGAAGGCCATATAATTCACATAGACTTCGGCTTTCTCCTCTCAAATTCACCAGGAAGTGTTGGGTTTGAAGCTGCACCATTCAAGCTTACGATGGAATATGTTGACTTGCTCGGTGGTACTGAAAGCGCACTTTTTGCTTACTTCAAAAAGCTTTGCAAGGAGTGTTTTTTGGCCCTCAGGGAAGAAAGTGAGCAAATCATAAACATGGTTGAGATTATGCAGAAGGATTCCACTCTCCCTTGTTTCAATAATGGCGAAAACACAAGCGTTTTGCTCAAACAAAGATTGCAGCTACACCTAGATGAGTCTGGTGCAAGTGATTTCGTAGAGAATTCTTTAATTGGAAAAAGCTTGGGGAGCATGTACACGCGATTGTACGACCAGTTTCAATTAATCACGCAGGGTATTTACAGCTGAGAGCATGCACCTAGATTTTGTATATGCAGATTCCTCAGTCACACACGGAGTGGCCTAAATAGGAAAAAAAATTGAGATGATTTTAGCAACCTTTGACCGATTCTCATAAAGATTATAAAAACCCAATTCACAAAATTCTTAAAGGATTTATAGATGACGAAAGGAAGCAGATATTGTGATCCACACATCGCAGATCGACACCCAGCTTTTACTGTCCTGCAAGCGACAAGATTGCCTGATATACCCCTACCTTCGTCTCGCCTTCAAAATCTCCTTTGCCAATATCAATTTGATGACATTGACGCGAATAAAAAAGCCTCTAGATCTAAAAGAAATAGCGCCGGTATAGAACAGAAGAGAAAGCGAAGAATGAACGGCTTTATTGCATTTAGGTCCTTCTATTCGAAAACAATTAAGGGGACGTCTCACCAAAAGGAATTGTCATCAAAATTAGCCGCAATTTGGAAGGATGAGCCAAACCATCAAACTTGGAATTGCTATGCTTTACAATATAATGCGACAGGTGGGGAAGAAACATTTGTCAACTGGCTTAACCGAAATTTAGGATTTGAAAATGCAGTTGAAGTCGACGAGACTTTGAGAATCTACAAAAGTCATACTTTAAAAAATGTTGAAGACGTGTTTTTAGAGACTAGAAATTGTGATTCTGAAAACGTAACTTCAGACTAGACAGCAGACGAAGCTGATGCTATGCTTTTAGGTCTTTTAAGCTGCTCGCCATTGCTATCTTTTTTGCGCTTTTTCGACCCTTTAAAAGGCCGAATCTCACCATCAACGTATACATCGTTCGGAAGGTCATGTAATTTGACATTTTTTATCTGGATAAAGTTGATGCTGTCGTCGTAGTTTTGCCAACCTTTGCACAAATTGTAAAATTCAGAACAAGGGTACTGTATATCAAGTTTTCGTACACCACCTACCTCGCTCTTCAGCAAAGTGATCTCTAATCCAATAAAAAGCTTGGTCAAGTGAAGAACTTTTTCTTTATCTGACCTTTGATCCGACAATTCTTCACCTGAACTCTGAGCTTCTCTGAGTGATTTGATGTACTCTTCTCCTTGTAAGGTTCCATATGAGCTGATGACATTCTCTACATTTTGCTCTTCGACAAAGTATGAGTTTTTGAAGTCTTTCACATAGGGATGGGCAACACCAATCCCGTCCGTAACCTCTAGTTTTTGAATTAAGACCCTGATTTTACTCTCGATCATCCCACTCCATTTAAGGTGCTCTTCATCGGTAGAAAATGTAGCAGCAACGACGCAAAGGTAAAATTTATAGTCATGAAAGAAGGTATGTCTTTGAAGCAAATCCGACCAGTTTCTTTCCCCTGACGTTATCATTCCCATCAAATCGGACCCTCTTTGAAGTTCTTTCATGATGATCTTTTGGGTCGAGTTTGTTATATTATGAGTTGCGCACATTGAAGGATAGGCAGGGGTTATCACAGGCATTCTATGTTGTCGATCATGTGGATACAACCTGGGATTCCAGACACGGACCTGGAGAGGTCCGTCCTCGATAGGCTTGAGAAGCACCGGCTGTGGCCAATTCCATTTGGTGTAAATTGTAAAGAATTTTTCAATTATCGTCGCACTTACAGCATTAGGATAAAGTTGACAAATCCGGGCAACCAACATCGCCCAAGCCACACCACCGGGAAATCCAAATACGTTGGCATAAACCGCTCTTTGCTGAGCCCACATTTTGATACATCTCAAAGCATGCTTGAAAACAGTAGGCTTAGGTACTAACTGCAAAATTTCATCTGTAACTCTTGTACCATTGAGGGCTCTCATATCCTTTTCATCAATGTTTTTTAGCAAATTTTTATCATCGAGCGTCATATCGGCTGGGATTTTGGGAACATTCAATTTCGCAAAAATTAAGTCGATTGAAATACCCGAAAATTCCATCTTTATGATAGGAACGAAAGCATCAGGTACTGATGCTATTTCTTCTAATTCGGGCCTTTTCCTCAAGATCTGTTCAAATACCTCGAAGAAGTCCTCCCGAGTGACATGTTTAGGTACAACAACTAGCGTGTCTATGTCAGAGCCGGGACCGTAAACCCCCAAGCGATAGGACCCAAAAGTAAAAATTTTACCTCCAGCATCCTTTGCCATTCCATCACTCATATTCTTTTTTTTTGAAACTGTGAACACAAATTCTTGTACCATCTTCTGAAAAATGGAAAGGACCTCCACCCGCTTTTTTGTAGCTTGCTCGCTTTCAAATGAGCCTTTCAATTTCAATTCGGCCACTAAGAGATCGTTCAAGTGTAATTCACTGGGTGTCGGGTTTGCTAGAGACACCGGCCCCGTGACACCATACGTTCTACCAGTCATATCTTGAAAGAGTATCTTAAAATATTTGAGTTCATTACGATAGCCGTCCAATAAATATTTAACTCATATGCAGAATCTCGCACACTTCACATTGCGACTGGTATTATAACTTACTAGTCCATCTGTGAATGATTTTCCCGGGCACACCATTTCGATAGGCAACGCGAATAAATCCCTTAAGCTCATTTGAAATAGCATCTCTGTTAGAAACATCAAAGAATAAGTTACCCATGAGTGTCATAGATGCCGGGTTTATCTTTGTACTGAAACCTAGCCGAGCTTTGGCTTTTTGAAGTGATTGAAAAAGTCGAAGTCTATTCTCCTTCTCCAACTTTGGCGAGGTTAATATTCCCTGCTCGATCCCGCTCATGATGGTGCTGTTTAGAAATGAAGGCTTGTGCTTGTAGTTTTCAAGAATCTCCAAGGAAATTTCTGGTTTATGCACTGTCATGAACTGAAAAATCGAAGCTTGCATGACTGTAGAATCAAAATGGAGACCCTTCAAGACTGCTCGCATTTTGGTAATTCCCTTACCACTCCCATCGACCTGATAAATAAACTTCATAGTGAACTTGATGAAATGGTTGAAAATATATGTTTTGCCAAATTTGTCCTCGAAGAGAACAAATTCTTTGCCCTCGTGTAAATATTTCTTCAAAATATTCAATACTTCAGCTATCTGTGATGCTTCCGCGATGGAAAGCGCTTGTGCCATAGCCTGTAGTCTAACGAACATCCTTCGTTTCTCAGAGATGGTTGCATATCTAAACTGCTCACGAAAATTGCTTCTAGCACTACTTGAATTGAATTTTTGGGAGCGTTTGACTAATCTTTTGACGTTCCAGCTTTTCAGGAGTGTTTTCTGAAATAACTTACCAGTGTTAGAGTCGTTAAGGAACTGTTCGCGGATGCCATATCTCCATAACTCAGTAAAATTATACTCCGTGAATTTGCAATCAAGAAGCTTCGAAAAATAATCTTGTTGCGCTCCAAATGTTGGAAGGGCTTTTCGTAATGTCAGACGCCCTTTTGTACTCGATAGCTCAAGTAATGATAACAAAACCTCGGCATTATGCTTCTTATGAATTGCTTTATCCACTAGCAGAGTAAATGTTTCATTATGTCTTCGACTTATGGTCCCTAGGATTTTGCGCCCATCTTCTGTCTTAAGGAGAGAAAGGAGTATCATGTCTAGGGTTTCAATCGTAAGCGCTCGGAAATGAGATTTAACGATAGATAAAAACACCTTTTCTGAAAGTAGATGAGTTTGCATAACAAAGTAATTTATGAGAAAGTCACTTGTCATGAAACCTTTCCGAAAGCTATGAGAAAATGATAGGAACAATGTGTAGTGCCTCTCCAGGCGAGCCAGCCTCAATAGAAAAAACAAATCTCGCTCATTGCGCAATGTTTTTCTTCTGGCAGACAAGAAATCGATCACTTGTGTGGTAGGAAATTCTGTAATTACCATAGAGTCTAAGCCCGGAATCTTATGCAAACGAGAATCTCTTCCATATTCTTGAAGAATGAGTTCCAGATCGGAGTTCCCATGAGATGAACTCTGCGCATATCTGATTAGCATTAATGCTTTGAGGTCTATATCCTCTTCAGACATACATGAATCTTTCGAAAGTTCCTCACTTAATTGATCGTGTGGGACTGCAATTAGCCTGTGAAACAATGCCATTTTTCCTGGCGGAATGCGAAATCTATACTCATAAATATCACAAATGGAAGAAAAAATATTATTATTTGAAGCCTCATGATGGGCTGCACTGAGCGAAAGCCACACACCAAGCTGGAGATTCTTGTTGGCATGAAGCCACATCCAAACGTGCTCAATCATCTCTTCGAGGTCAGTGAGGGTGGCATTTTCTGAAAGCACAATAGCCCAAAAATCATCCCAGGAATTGTGGAAAACAAGAGCTTTCAAAAGGGCTTGTCTGTCCATGGGTAGAACTTTCGGTAAGGAGTAGTAAAATTGTAGAAGAATCTGGTGAGGGACTGTCAACGGGTGATGGGATAGTAGAATGGCGAAACGGTTATAGTCATCCATTTGTGCCAGTAGCTCATTTTGAATTGATTCACTCAAACTTGATAAATCAACCACTTTTGGAGATGCATTTCCGTCTATGCGTAAAGACTCGGAAATAAATTTTGATTCATTTCGAAAGAAACGGTAAACAAAACTTGAGATACCTGCGAAATTCAGGTTCGACTCAGAATTATGACATGGTTTTGATTTCGAATTTGAGTGTGAGAAATACCGAACGTTATTTGATGTAAAGTTGTTTGTGAATGCTTTGTTGGTATTGAAAATGTATGAATGTGAGTTTATGCAAGGGCTTTCGAGGAAGGCTTGTCTCTTTCTTTTTAGCCGACCATGGGAGACCAGAGAGTTGACATGACGAAGCTTTGAATATTTGAGTGCCCTGTTTTCTCTGAAATCTTCTTTACGTAGTTTTGAAGAGCTAGAAGAAGCGAACTTGGATCGTGGTTGTCGTGATTGTTTCGGGTATTTATTCGATGAGGCTGCATGTATCCCGGTGATATTCAAGCGCTGTTTCGGTAGAGCAGGATACCACAATGTGATAAACAATGGCGTATAGCCATGTATTCGTTTTATCATTACAAAAATCAAAAAGTTGAGTTCATGGATATTCTAGAGTTAAATGCGTTTGGTGTAGGTGAGAGAGTCTTGACAAATCAGACTTTCGGCCGATCAACTAAAGCGCCGCGAAGTGCGATTACGCCTTTTTGTCAAGATGTTTGAAAAAAGTGTAGCTTAGATTATGACTTTCTTCCGACATCATAATTTCAAAACATTAGAAGGATCGGATGAGACTTTTTCACGGACTAGACAGAAAGTCTTCTTGGGCTTATTCCTAAACCATAATTGCTGACGCGTTAATGCGAGATCGCTCGAGGATCAACACTTCGGAAATTGCCAATTAAAACATTCATATTCCTGTAATAACATCATCAATGCATCAATAAGTAGCTTAACTACAGAAACATTAATTTAATAAGAGGTCTTCACTCAATAAGTCTTGAAGTTATCTAATATTACCATCCAAACAAAATGGTCAATGAAGGACAATGTTTTTCACTTGAGAGTAAACAAGAAAGGACTTACATTTGGGCTAACCTTGTTTTTTTGAAAAAAAACGGTACTTCTAAGTTTCGAATTTTTATTCGGACAGAATTTGCAAGGATTGAATTTTTATGCACTGATGTGCTTCCCTTTTTACCTTCAACCTTTACACTTATTCTCGACGTGCCATGATAAAATTCGCACGTTTGACCGTAACAGCCTACAACATAGATACTCACAACGCATAATGGCTCAGGTACTTTGGAACACAGACATTGACGTCTATAATAAGAACGTTATCCCTTTCTCAGTAGCGCGGTCAATATCATGGTATTTGGAAATCCCAGACCTTCTACTGTTCTCACTTGTATCAAAAAATGCACACAAAGCAGTAAGAGATCCTGAATTGTGGGTGCAGAAACTCCAAAAAATGGGCGTTTGGGATGGCGCAAGGGAAGTTCCCAAAGATGGGATTTCTTCTTGTGACTTTGAGTCGTTGAAGGATCCACTTTACTGCCTATCCAATATTTATAAGGTTCCGAAATTAGCCAGATTCCAAATGATTAAAGTCAGAGCTTGTCTCAAAAGTTATTATAATGATTTGCAATTGAATGTGGCCTATAACCAGCTCAAGATCTTCAAAAACTATCATATGCCGCAACATCAGGCAAAACTTTTATCTAATTTGCTCAAGTTCAATAGCATCGATTCGAATGAGACGTCTCGAATATTTGTTCGTCAAAAGATTACGGACCTCATGGAGATTTTCGAAAATGCTCTTCTTCGAGAGCTCGAAATTCACTACGATATCCAGGACTATGAAAAAACAAAGGAATTTGTTCATATCTTGATTGATTTGAAGAATGATCAGACTCTCATAGATTTTTTTCTTCAAAAGACATGTTTTGATAACGACACAATCAAATTTTTGAACCCTGAAGTTTTTTCGGTCCACAAGTTTTTTCATGAACTTGTTGAAGAGAAAAATGACACCAAGAAAGATGAGGATGACATCGAAGAAATAACTGTAACCATCAATATTACCCAGGTTGGTGAGTTCATTAACGAGCTCGCTTCGGTTTTCAATGAATTGGCTAGCATTATCGATCTCATATTCCCGCAGTCTGTGCCGATGATGTACAAAATAAGCGAGGAAATTATTACCAACCAGCTTCAAGAAGTTCTTTTGATGTTGACTACATCGGCCAAAGAGAAGGGTGTGTATTTGGATGTTATACCTATGATGTACACCCAACTTTCACATACATTTATTCAAAAACTAAAACCTTGTGATAACGTTGGCGAGAATTACCAAAATCTTGTTCGGCAATTGATTGATGTCTCATATGAGTCATATGTTTCAGAATATTTGAATGAAGAAAAGCTTGCATTCAAAGACCTATGTACGGACCGTATCAAGCAATGGAAAAAAATCCGGGAGGATAGAGAGACTGAAACCACTCAAAGTATTTTGAAACATGTGAGAGTTCAGTCTAAAAATGATTTCTTGTCGAATTTCAAAAAGGTTTTTACAATCAATGGCAGTGCAGATGCATCACACGCGGAAGAAAATATGGGTGACTTTAACTATTCAAAGGGCCAAGCCGATGCAAAAATTTTGGCCGAGAATATCAAATCATTGAATAAAGCGTTTAGCCCGGAGCTAGCATTTGATATCTTGAACAACGCTAGAAAATCTTTGGAGAGACTCAATCAGTTTCAAGAATTTTCGATCAATTCAGTCCTTCTAGAGGTTAACGCAACCATGCAAGATGAATTCATGGATGCGCTTGAATGTTTGGGCTCTGAGCATTTGAAAGTCGGATTTGAAAAAGCTCTTAAATACCTCAAAGATTACAACCCAAAGGACATCAACATTGTCGACTCCTCCGCAAATGGCAGCGCTATTGGCCCATTGGTGATTTTTTTTGAGCTGATCCACACAGCTGATTTAATCGTACAAATGTTGGAGATATTTTACAAAGAAGAAATGATTCATAAAAACATCGTGAAGAATGAAAACTCAATCCTTAATCCATCACTTCAATCAAAGAGGAAGTTGGAAGCTATGGTCGATAAGTACGTTGCAGATGGACTCAATATCGGAATAGAAGTCTTATTCAAGGAAATTGAGTCGGTGTATCTCTCCACTTTAAAGGATGCCGATTACAATCCACCAAAAGGAACAGCAAGAGATGGACCAACCCTTGCGGCAAAAAAAGTGGTACTGATTTTGGAAGATAATATTGACTTGCTTGTGGGATCAGCTGATAAATCTATCATTGAGGTCTTTCACCAAGAAGTTGCCGAGAGATTTTTTCAGGCCATCGTTAAGCTGTTAAAAAGAAGTACAATTTCGGTAGATGGAGCTGTGGTATTAATTTTTGATTTGAATCTTTATTATGATTTTATTTTGCGCCACATTCTAAGTAACAAAAAAATGGTCTACCCGCTCTTTCAGGCTCTCAAAAAAGTTGGCACTATATATCTTATAGGAGGAGAAGACGCGAAGGCAATCGGCCAGATCGTGAGTGACTTGTCGAAATTCAATGGTATTTTTAGCCAGGAAGAAATCTACGAATTTGTCCAAAGACGACAGGACTGGCCGCTAATCAAAAAGCACGTGGAGAAAGTTATGTATGGCTTGAGTCTCATTGACTGTACTGTGATGTGAACCTGCGAGATCGGCGATCAGGTATTAGATTGGGGCTTGAGAAGCGACATTAAAAAAAAAAGAAGAACCGGGGTGGCTTTTTATTTCCGATCTAACTCAGAACATTTGAGAATGAGCATCGATTCTTTTATAATGGTATATTACGTAGTTATTTGAAAGTAAATGGGTGTGGCAATTTTCATTCAAATTTTCATCATACTATAATGAAGGTCCGAGACTGCAGAAAATGGTGCTAGTTATACAGATGAGCACCATGGCTTGGGTGAGAACACAGGTATATTCAAAACTTTTCAGCCATGATACGACTAAAATCTCATACACCGGGTATTATTAGTAAAAGAATTGATCCCTACTTGAAAGCAAGATATTTGTTAAGTTACTCATCTAGAAAATCCAACTTGTCAGCAAAAGACCACCCGCAACGCGACGATGCATCTGAACAAGCCACCAGACTGAGGCTAATGAAGGTTTCCGAAATCCTCAAAGAGGAAAATTCGTTTCAAAAGACCAGCTCAAGAATAAACCAACTTTACTCGCGAGGAAATACGAGGATGTTTGAAGATCTACGATCCTCACTACATCAAAAAACCCATATAGCCCGGGAATTGTGCCGCGGTTTTACCCAATCTCGATCCATGAGAGGATTATACTTGAACCAGCTATTTAAGTGTATTGCAAACAAAGAATACCTGGCATTCTCGACAGGAGTTAAGATCATGGAACGGTCAGGTTTGTTGAACGTCTACGAAAGGCTTCTTATCATGGAGATAGAGTCAGCCACTCTCAACAAGCGGGACAAGCAAGAGCCACTTGGTAAAACTTCTGAGTGTCTCGAGCTCTTGATACTCATTGCCATCACCTCAGGAGAGCCGCTTGTTGGTGCGCTGTTTGCATTAAATATGAGCAAACTATCAGTCCAAATCAAAACAGAAACATTAGAAAGATTAATATCTGTATTGAGTATTAATGATCCTTTGCTCCACAATTATCATTCTTTCGCAATATTCAAGCTTTTAAGCACATATGAGCGAGAATTTTCTCCCAAAGTCCTTCTTGCTGCTATTCAAAACATGGCTTCTAGCTCAAATCCTTATTTTGCAAATTTGTTACATGACAAATATGAAAAGAATTATCAGGTGAATTCATCAGTCTCCGAGCTGCTAGTCAAAACTAGAAAGTCGTTGATTAGAGCTAATCTTGAACATGGGAACTATTATAGAGCTGCCACTTTGTGGAAAATGAACAAGAAATCGGACCCCACATTCGCGGAGAAGAATACTTTGTTGTTTCAATCTCTTCTTGAAAAAACCCCCGACGAAAAGATTGTAGAGGATCTTTTGTTGAACTATTTTCCAACATTACTTTACAGTGATGTCAACTTTGTTGACTTTGGTTTGAATTATTTTGGCCAGCGTGAAAAATATCGTCTGTACTTTGAGCATGTGACTAAAAGCTTGAAGCCCCCTTTAAAAAGAAATACGCTTTCTCTGTTATTTTCAGCGTTCATTTATCAAGACCGAGAGGAAGCATCAGAAAAGATTCTACAAGTCATATTGAAAACGAAGAACGGACTTAATTCTGAGGACTTCCTTGTCATCATTAATAAACTTCTCGGCAAGGGCCAAATCAGAAAATGCGTTGAGATGTGTCTTGTTAATGACTTTCGTGTTTCTTATAAGGGATCGATGAAAGTAATGGAATATTTGTTGACACACCCTAAACCTACAGAGACAGCAAAAGTGGATAGTGGTAGTCATGAAAGTTACAACAAATTAAAAAAAAAATTCATGGAAAAGCTTGTGCGGGATCTTTACAAGAAAACAAATGATAAAAGCGTCTATCGACTTTTTACTATCACGATATTCAATTATTTCTCTGCCCACATCAACAATCGTTCCAGCAGAAAGCTTTTTCTGAACATGACCTACAGTATTAACAAAGCTGAAAACGAAGCCGTGAATTTTCTGTCATATGACGTACCTTCAGAATTCGGAAAATTTCTCTTGGTTGACATTGGCAACAGATTACAGTGCCTTGAAATAATACTCAAAAGAGCCCAAAAAGAGAAAGACAGGACGCTTATTGCGTGGTGTGTCTCCGAGTTGCAGATGAATGGAATATTGGTAACCGACATTGAAGAATACTATTTAGGCAGTTCACATTAATTACACACTGATTGTGAAATGTTATCCAGCATAATACATTACAAACAAAAACAAACTTAGATATACATGTTATGAATTTCACGGATTAAATAAATTTCGAGCATAGAACCGCCTTATATCTCGAGTTATCTATCTAGTATTTACAAGTGCACGCCAGACATGCTGTTTACTTTTTGCTTCTCTTCTTGTCTTTCAATTTACCACCCTTTTGAACCTCGGTGACGTTATGACCTAAAAGTTCCACCAAGCTATCATTTTGCTGCTCCTTATCTTCCGTGGGCTCCTCTTGGAATTGTGCAAACTTCTTCATGAACAGTCCAACTCTACCCGTCGCGCTAAGGTCACCACTGGACAAGTCTGAGCGATTAGGATTCCACAACGCATTATTTTTCTGGTCACTGATAAGACGAATTTCATCTTTCGGGGCTTGTGATCTTCTCTTGATTACAGACCCGTCACTGAATTCAACGAGAGTGTCAAATTGGTAGAAAATTGGGGGTCTGGCAGCACCCATCTTGATCTTTTTCATGACTCTTCTGTTAGAGAGATGGACATCGTTGACCATAGCAACCTTTCTCGAGACGTTTCTCAGAAACTGTATCTGGTTGCAACCGCTGACCATGGCCTTCTTGCTGCTAAGCATTTTATGATGTATGGTAGATTGTGTGATTGGCGTAGAAAGCGGTGAAGATTTTCTAGATCTTTTTTCTCGTCCCGGATGCGCACTGGTGCAATACTACTGCAGCGAAGAGTCGAGATTACAATGACATAGTGGACAGTTCATAGATTTTAGTAATATGAGAATAATTAAAGGGCGTAGAATTAAATTTGGCATCTTGTAAATTTATGTTAAAGATTTCACAACCTGACCTTGTCTTTGTCAAATACATATCGTGTGGATTACTAGACAGTGGTTAGTGAAAACTTGATTCGCGCACTTCCAACACTCAGTTTTTTTCTTGTTGAGAGATCAAGTGATTTTCCACACCAGAGACCTTGAAAAGAGAGCCACAATAATGTCATTTGGTAATCAAACACCCACTATAGTTGTCTTGAAAGAAGGCACAGACGCTTCGCAGGGTAAGGGTCAGATTCTCAATAACATCAACGCGTGTCTTGCAATCCAAGAAACCCTCAAGCCCACTTTGGGGCCATTTGGATCGGACATTTTGATCAAATCCTCAAACGGCAAAACAACCATTTCCAATGATGGTGCAACGATTTTGAAGCTTTTGGATATCGTTCACCCAGCAGCCAAAATGTTAGTGGATATCTCTCGCTCGCAAGATGCCGAGGTTGGTGATGGTACGACTTCTGTCACGATTTTGGCTGGCGAATTCCTAAAAGAAAGTAAATCTTTCATCGAGGATGGAATTTCGCCCCACTTAATCATCAAGGGCTTGCGCAGAGCGTGCGACTTGGCGGTGTCCAAAATCAAGGAGATTCAGGTTGAGATTGAGAGAAATAACGCCACCGAATTCAGAGATCTTTTGGAGAGATGCGCCACTACCGCTATGTCTTCTAAATTGATCAGTAGAAACTCCAAGTTTTTCACGAAAATGGTTGTGGATGCGGTTATGTCCTTGGATGATGGTTTGGACGAGTCCATGATTGGTATTAAAAAGGTCCCTGGTGGTGCCATGGAGGACTCCTTGTTTGTCGATGGTGTCGCGTTCAAGAAAACATTTAGTTATGCTGGTTTCGAGCAGCAACCAAAACAATTCACAAACCCTAAAATCTTGTGTTTGAATGTTGAATTGGAGCTCAAGGCCGAAAAAGATAACGCCGAAGTCCGTGTGGAGCAAGTGAAGGACTATCAGGACATTGTTGACGCTGAGTGGAAAATTATTTTTAATAAATTGGATGCTATTAGTAAGGCTGGGGCTGATATTGTTCTTTCGAAGTTGCCTATTGGAGATTTGGCGACACAATACTTTGCTGACAGAAACATCTTTTGCGCTGGTAGAGTTGCTACGGAGGACATGGACCGTGTAATCAAGGCTGTGGGTGGATCTGTTCAATCTACCGTGACCAAAATCGAAGAGGATAATTTGGGTACTTGTAAGGAGTTTGAAGAGGTGCAGATTGGTGGAGAACGTTACAATTTATTCCGTGGCTGTTCCGAGGCCAAGACGTGCACTTTGGTCTTGCGCGGTGGTGCAGAGCAAGTCATTGCAGAGGTGGAGAGATCTTTGCACGATGCTATCATGATTGTAAAGAGAGCTGTGAAACATAACTCTGTTGTTGCGGGCGGAGGTGCAATTGAGATGGAAGTGTCGAAGTATTTAAGAGAGTTTTCGAAGACCGTTCCAGGAAAACAACAGTTGATTATTGGAGCATATGCGAGAGCTTTGGAGGTGATTCCTCGTCAATTGTGTGAGAATGCTGGATTGGATGGAATTGAGCTTTTGAATGTTTTGCGCAGTTCGCATGCGAAGGGAGAGACCTGGTATGGTGTGGACTTCCAGAAAGAATCTGTTGGTAACAACATGGAGAGCTTCATTTGGGAGCCTTCTCTTGTCAAAATTAATGCTCTTCAGTCTGCCACTGAGGCTGCTACATTATTACTTTCTGTTGACGAAACCATCAAGAATCAAGATGATCAGGCCAACGGAGGGCGCGGACAAGGTGCTTTCTAAATTATTTTGGCGATTGTAACATAGTTTTATGCAAAATGTTTTATAAAAAGATAAGGATAGATGTGACAAGTCCGTCACCTTATAGTAAATACGCCTAAGGAATTCCAACGGGATCTACTTATTTCCTTATTAACAAAGATTATATTTGAAGAAAATGAAACTTCTTTGATTCGCGCATTCTGTGTTGTGGACTAATAATAAATGACTTGGTCGCAAAAGAATAATGTCAGTTTCTATAATAATTGATCAAAGGGACTGAAAAGAGGTAAATGAAAGAAACCTCAAAAACTGCCTAAGAACGTTTACAAAGATAAATGAAAATGTTCCGTTTTCTCTGAAAAAAGAACCAACAGCACAATAATGTGGAATTATACAAGTTAAGTAGGACTTGAAAATGAAAGCACCTAGTGCTGCGTTATTATATTATTATTATCAGCCTTTAAATTGATATTCACGGACATTCACGGCGACGCGCTTTTGCGCAAGGCTCTTCATGCGGCCCGCCGAGGAGGAGCGCGCATCCGTTCTCGAAATCTAAGACACGCTGCGGTACTCATCCAGATTAGGCAGGCAGCACGACGTGAATAATCTTATATACAAGACATTTTGGGCATTCCCCAGAGTCGCAGGTTGGTTTCTCTGAAAATCTGCTTCCATGAAGGACAATCATTCGAAGAAACTTTTTTTATATGATTTCTGAACTTAATGAGCAGTTTTTGGAACAGTATGAATAGAGTGATAATTATTCGGTGAACGAAACTTAGGAAAACTCTAGTTGGGAGTACGCCTTCCTCAGACAGAATATAGCAAAGACCGTCGCGCTTCTGCGCATTCGCCGTGCCTCGGATAGAGAGGGATCCAGCCAGAATTCAAGTTTTCGCGTATACTTCACGTCTCGTAAGGTGAGCTACGCGTCTTGGTGCAGGACAGGCCCTCCTGTGCTCCTGAAGCAGCGACCAAATTTTGTTTTCGCGACGCGGCAGCTGCTCGGATGAATTTCCTTTATAAGCCTTGAGCACCCAGCGCTTAAGATCTTCAACCCTCAATTGGAATTCTTCATTTTTAACTTTTCATTGGTGCTTCCCCGTTTCCATTCTACCCAGTTTGATTAGAATTCTCACTCTACCGGGCTTACTTTCAGCACCTGCTTCATTTGGTCTCTCATTTATTAGACTTGCAGCAAAAACATTCATTACATATTTCAACATACCCACATAGCGCCTTGTGTTTCATTCTTTTACCCCAACTTGATTTCGAAGATCCAGCTAACTTGGAAACTTCTATAATTCATATCACTTGATTTCTGCTTTTAATTCCTGCTGTTGGTGACATTGTTAAGGAAAGGGTACACTGGGAAATACATTGCCAGTTTAAATTCTTTCTCGATTTTTTAAAAAAATTCATCAATACTGAATTTCTTTTTCAGAGTGGCTGCAAATCCGAAGAGTCTCTGCACAAGCCAACAAAAAGTCGTCTGACCCCTAAATCTGCCAAACTATCTTTTTTTTTTCTAGAGGGAATTTAGGTCATAATTTACTGACCATAATCATTTCCCAACTCACTGCTCACAAAGAACAACAGAAAGAGGAACACCACATAATTATGTCGTCTAGACTTTTTGGTCCCCCACATCCGAAACCAAAAAATTATCCTTATCTCCTCGAGGTGCTTGAGTCCCAAGCAAACAAAAAGCTCACGTCTGAATATTCCAAAGATATTAAGCAATGGTTGTCCGTGCTAGAGTCACAACTGAGTGTTAATCCTCAAATGATTGATATACAACCCGAGGTCCAGTGGTATATGCGCCCGTATCTTTTGGACTTCTTGATTGAGCTTCACTCCCTGTTCCGTTTACAGCCTTCGACGTTGTTTCTTTGTGTGAATATCATTGACCGTTACTGCGCCAAAAGAATTGTTTTCAAGCGCCACTATCAGCTTGTTGGATGCACCGCGCTTTGGATTGCCGGCAAATATGAGGATAAGAAACTGAGGGTTCCCACTTTGAGGGAGTTGGCCATTATGTGCCGCCAGGCCTACGACGAGGAGATGTTTGTTCAAATGGAAATGCACATACTTTCAACCCTTGAATGGCTGTTGAGCCACCCGCTGCTTGAGGAATGTCTCCAATTAGCCATATCTGAGGCAGGCGTTTCTTCGAATGTAACTCCCTGCAAATACAATCGCGCAAATAATAGTCAAATTGACTCCATGGCACTGAAAGTTTCCGCTGTTACAGCCGTCGGAAGATTCTTTTGTGAGATTTCTTTGTACGATCGGTTTTTCTTGACCGTGCCCACATCGTTAGTTGCAGTCACCGCTAACCTATTAGCCTGCTCAATGTTGGGAATATCAACCGCCGCATCGCACTTAAGTGACATAATCAGCGACAAAAACAAAGAATCCAACATCCTGGAACACCTGCTGGCGGGCTCCGATGATGAAAACGAGATTCCGAATGTTCATGGTCCTTTTCTACTGGGGTTTGACTCACATGCAATGAATATGATAAGAAGAATTGCAGTTGTAATGCTTATGCACACATCCGAACTATCCGAGGTCATTCAACGAAAATTCGAAGACCTTGGGGTGATACCTGTTATGCATAACTTTTCCAATAGAAATGCGGCAATAATGCGTACTATTCATGAACATGGGAAATCGGTAATGTCCGAAAATACATTAGATTCTCTTTCACCCGAGTTGAGCCGAGCAGCTGATATGTTATTGCAACTCAGTTTGTCAGAAGGGAAAAGAATGAGGGTCCCTGCTTCGAGACCAGACATTTTGCCATTAACGCCTCCTCTGGCTACCCAGTCACTGATATTTTCGCATCATGACTCCTCTGCATACCCCACACCCATTGCTCAAAGCAGTTCAACCACATTTGCTGGGTACTCACCCATTCCGGATAATGAAACTAGCTGGAATCTGCCAATTGCCGCAAAATTGAGAGTTTGAGAAGTCGATAAAAGTGCCTTCAATGCATTTACAGGCCAAGCAACGAGCATGATTAGATGCTCACTAATATTTAGCATTCGCAAAGCGAAACTCTATATGACTCATGATTTTCTGCTGGAATTTCCGTAATTCAAATAATCATACATCATATTAAGCAAATGACTTGAATTTGGCGATCTATAGAAACTAGCCAACCTAAGCCTGTAACCCATTTCTTCGCCATGTCAATCGCACCTGCATACATGAACCGCGAAACCAAAACATACCAGACAAAAAAGAAACAACACAACATAACACTGATCTCAAACGACACGCTCACGTGACAAAACAGCATACAATATTGGTGTTTGAGAAAACAAAACTGAGAGGTTCCGTACAAGGCAAAAAAAAAAAAAGAACCACACCACCATTTTCGTCGCTTGCAATTAATACACATTCGTTTAGCTTGCCTCTCTTCCCTAGAGTTACCAAAATGGCAGACGACGATTTAACCTCCAAAAATTTTGTCTGGGTGCCCGACCAAGATGAGCTCTTTGTCCGAGGCTCTATCACCGACTACTTACCAAATGGTATTGTTCGCATTACTATCAAAAATGGCGTGCAAGAGGAGGTGAGAGAGATAGAACAGAAACTAGTGGAGAATTGTAACCCATCAAAATTCAATAAATGTGAGGATATGGCGGAGCTCACCCACCTAAACGAGCCTTCGGTAATATACAACTTGTTCCTTCGTTACAATGATGATTTGATCTACACATACCTGGGTTTATTTTTGGTGGCAATTAATCCATACAAAAAGCTTTCAATTTACGAGAACCTGGTTCTTAGGAATTTTCATGGGCTGTTTAATTCAGATGAAAGGTTGCCCCCACATATCTTCGCCATTGCAGAAAACTCACATAGAAATCTTATTGCAAATGGCAAGAACCAGTCCATTTTAGTAACTGGAGAGAGTGGTGCAGGAAAGACCGAAAACACCAAAAAAATTATCCAGTATCTCTCGCTGATTTCCAATGCACCAGAAAGCCTGGCTTCCTCAAACGAAGATGAGGATGATATACATGAGAAGATCTTACGAGCCAATCCTATTTTGGAGAGTTTTGGAAACGCTAAAACAATCAAGAATAACAATTCCTCGCGGTTTGGAAAGTTCATAAAAATATACTTTGATTCTAAGGGTCTTATCAGCGGAGCCACAATTGACTACTATTTACTTGAAAAGTCTCGAGTCTCTCATCAACTGAAGTCCGAGAGAAACTACCATGTCTTCTATCAAATGCTTCAAGGAGAAACTGCAGAAGTCCTTAAATCGAAATATTCGCTCATTAATGATTATTCAAAGTACAAGTATTTGAGCGCATCTGCTGGTTCGATTCCACAAGTTGATGATGCGAAAGAATTTCGCCATTTGAATGAGTCCTTTAGAGTCATGGGATTCTCACCCGCTGAGATCGAAAATATTTTTGCTGGTTTAGCTGTTATCTTGCACTTGGGTAATGTGGACTTTAGTTCGTGGAAATCTGAACAAGCCAGTTTCGCTAGTGGCTCAAACATCTATGTGATCGCTCAGATGTTAGGAGTTAAGGAAGATGATCTATCGAGGAATCTTTTGAAACCGAAGGTAAAGGCTGGAAGAGAGTTCGTGCACAAACTGCAGAAAGCATCTGAAGTTAAGAGTTCCATCGATGCGTTTGCGAAGCATTTGTATGAGAAATTGTTTCAGTTCATCATTAGTCGCATTGACTCTTCTCTCATGACCGAGGATGTGTCAGCCGATCATTTTATTGGTGTCTTGGATATCGCAGGCTTTGAGATATTTGAGGTTAATTCATTCGAACAACTCTGCATCAATTACACTAATGAGAAATTACAACAATTTTTCAACCACCACTCATTTATTCTTGAACAAAGTGAATATCTTCGAGAAGATATTCAATGGGAATACATCGATTTTGGCTTGGATCTTCAACCGACGATAGATTTGATCGAGACAAAACATCCTATGGGAGTCCTTGAAATTCTCAACGAGCAGTGTATTTTACCGAAGGCTTCAGAGGAAACTTTCATGGATAAGTTGCTTGAGACCTGGGGAAACGGCGAAACCAAACAATTCAAACCAAACAAAGTAAGGTCAGGCTTTATTATCGATCACTATGCTGGCTTGGTTGAGTACAACATCGAAGACTGGCTTCAAAAAAATAAAGATCCAGTAAGTGAAAACGTTTTAGGTCTTATGCTCGGATCTACCAATGCATTTATAAGAGACTTATTTGCACTGCTTCCAACGGCAGAGGAGAGCCAAATTAAGGGGAAGGGTAAATTTTCAAAATTCAAGACAGTGACTCAGAAGCACAAGGAACAACTTTCAACCCTCATGCAGCAGCTTGGAAGCACAGAACCCCATTTTGTGAGATGTATTTTGCCTAATTCGAACAAAAAAGCCAATAGATTTGATAAGGAGTTGGTTCTTCATCAACTCAGATGCAATGGTGTCTTAGAAGGAATCAGAATAGCTAGAGCTGGCTACCCGAACAAAATGTCATTTGAAGAGTTTTTTGAGAGATATGCCATACTCAGTATAGACGATGTTTTCACCAAAAACTTGAAATCGAACTGCGAACTCATACTCAAGCATGCTGCTCTCAATCCTGACTCATTCAAAATTGGTATAACAAAGCTATTCTTTAAGAACGGTATTTTAGGTCAGCTCGAGGAACTTCGTGATAATGGAATTAAAGTTCTTCTTACCCAATTTCAAAGTGTCACACGTGGCCAGCTCGCTAGGACTAAAATCAAGAAACAGATTGCCATTATCCAAGCATCTCAAGTCGTGGCTAGAAACTTCCAGAGAATTGATGGACTTGTTAATCGAAATGAAAGTCCATGGCTAAAACTCTTTATCAGATTGAAACCATTATTGGAGGATTCAGTCAAGGTCTTGGATAGCAGAGAGATGAACGAAAGTTTAAAAAAGATCAACGGCAAGCTCAAGGAGACTGAGACCGCAAAAAATGTTTTGGAAGTTGAGAATATTTCTCTTAAGGATCGGCTCACTGCTTTGGAAGACGATATTATCAGGGCAACCAAGACAGCAGGCGAAAAGTTAGAGAGACTCAAAGCTCTTGAGCGAGAAGAAGAATCAAGAACTTTGAAGTTGAAGGACACCGTGAGACAGTTGTCGGATGTTCAAGCAGTCAGTGCTACCTTGGCCAAGGACAAAGTTGAGCTTTCTGGGAAAGTCGACGAGTCTCAGAAGTTGATCAGTCATTTAGAAAAGGAGGTTGAAAGGCTTGAGGGAGAGAGAACTCTGCATATGGAGGCTATAAAAGATCTCGAATCCAAGGCGGCTGAATATGTTTCTGTTAATTCTGAGCACCAAAAGGCAATGTCTGTTATCAAGACTCTTGAGCAAAAGTGCAGAAGTCACAGCGAGCTTGCAAAAAGTTTTGATAACGCCAAAAAAGAGCTCGAGGAAAAAGAAGAAGAGATTCGAAAAACAAAGTCTCTTATCGACGCAAATGAATCTGAAAAAGCTGAACTTAAAGCAAGCTTTCAGAATTCGTCAACCGAGAAGGAAGAAATTGCCAAAAGCATGCTGGACTTGAAGTCCGAGTATGCAACTAAAGTCAAAGCCTTGGAAAATGAAAAGCTGCACCTTCAGACTGAGCTTGAAAGAATTTTAAGTGAGAAAGAAAAGCTCGAAACTTCTACCACTAGGCGAGAAGGACAACTTAATGAGGCCAGCAAGAAACTTTTGGATCAGAAAAACACGGAAATCTCGTCTCTCAGCGAGAAGTTGACTAATGCTCTTGAAAAAGTCACCACTATGGAGTCGGAAATTGCGAGCAAACGCAAGGATTTGAATTCCGAGATCGAAGCCAGAAGGAACTTAGAACAGAACCTTAGCACACTCACACAGGAATTAGAAACTATTGAGGACTTGAAAGAAAAATTAACAACCGAGGAGCAAAAAAATAACCAGATTCTCTCAGACTTAAAGTCTACCAAGGACACCCTTTCTCGACACCTCGAAAGTCACAAAGAGTCAGTCGTGGAATACAATCAAATGAAGAACGGGATAGAATATCTCACTAGGACAAATTCCGACTACTCTGATCAGATTGATTCACTTCGCGAAAAAGTTGAGAGCTTGGAGCGTGAGCTTCAAGATAGGAAAAATCTTGCCTCGAGGACTCCGAAGATAGATCCGAATGTTCAGGCTGAATATGTAAACATCAAAGCCAAACTCAACGAACAAAGTGCCATCATTCGCAATGAAAGATTTGAAAATCAGAAGCTTTCAGAGGAGGTTCGCATGCTCAGACAGAAGGTCAACGATAGCTTTGAAAGTCCACTGAAGAGAAGCGAGGCTCGCAGATCTCTTGCGATTGGAGATGACATGCGATTAAGTCAGATAACTGATTCTAGACTTGCTGAGGAGATAAAAGACTTGAAAATCCGGTTGAAACAGGAGGAATCCAACGCAGTTCGCGCTGAGAACTACGCGATCGAGCTTCAGAAAAAACTCAATAAATTCCAAGCCACGAGAGGCCTCAACACATTCACAGACTATGAATATAAGTTCAAGGAATCCCAGAGTCGAGTCGAGGAACTCGAAAGGAAAATTGTGTCGATCATAAGCGAATCTCTGGATTGTTCACCTGATGTCGTTAGACAAGCATTATCGCGTAGCAATAGCTTGGGATCCATAAACCCAGTGAATTCTATGGATTTTGCTAAAATCTACAATGATATTAACACTACCTTGAAATCAACGAGAGATGAACTTAGCAAGTCCAAGAGCGAAATTCTACGCTTGAAGTCTTTGTTACGGGAGAGTGAGGATGAGCTCTATGAAATAAAGCGAAGCAATATGAAGACTTCCGTTCGAGACTACGAAGAGCAGTTGGCAAAGTTGCAGAACGCTAATCACTCAGTCAACCAGAAACACAATGAGGTCCAACGGTTGCTTGAGAAATACAAAGCCAGAAGTGAAGAGTACTACGAAAAGCTTGAACTTGCTGAGTCTGCTGTTACAATCAGCAAGAGGCATGAGAATCTGGCGCGTAAAGAGCTCGAGGAGAAAAGTACTGAATTGAAGCTTATCAAGGAGGAAGTGAGGGCCAGCGAAAAAATCATTAAGCAGTTGAGACAGGATAATCATGGAGTGGAACGTAAATTATCAGATTCTTTGAGCGCTGGAGAGAGGTTGAAGGGCCAACTCAAAGCATTGCAAGAGAAAGTTGATTACTTGAGCAATATGTATGGCGATCGAAAGAATACCATCGAGCAACATAAGGAGGAAATCAAGTCGTTGCGGGATGATATCAAGTTCAAATTAGAGAAGGAGACCGAGATTATCAAAGAGAATAAGCGGCTCAAGATTGATAACGAGGAGCTCTTAAGAATCAAAGAGGAAGTTCTTGTTGAAAACAAAGAGGTCACAGAGGAAAATGAGGTGTTGGTCCAACTGACTGATGAACTTCAAAAAAAGTTGGCACAGCTCGAAAATGAGAGACAGGTCCATGAGCGGAAAATTAATCAGAGCAACAAGCAGATCGAATCCCTCAGAAGTATTGTGGAAGATAATGGCCGCCAGTTAGAGAAGCTTACTGAGGCGAATGAATTATTAGAGCATGAAAAAGCAAATCTTGAGACAAAGGTTTCAAGTCTCACGGATCTGCTTAAAACGACCAACCAGAACCTTGAACTACTTCAAAATCATGCCGAGAACTTGGAGGCCGAAAAGAAGCAAAACAAACTGGAATTAGAAGATCTTCGGAGCAGGTGGGATAACAGTGATGGGAGGTACAAGGAAGCTCGCACCGAAAACCTCGTGATTGTACAAGAAAACGAAAGCTTGAAGACAGTTAATACAGAGTTGAAGAACAAAATCGGCGACTTGGAAACAAAACTCTATTCGAATGAACAACTTCGGTACTTGGAGAGTAATTTGGGCAGACTCAACGACGAAGTCGACGAATTGAAAAGCCAACTTTCAGAGGGAGCGCTGCGAGAAAAGGATCTCCACAAACAAATCTCCACACTTGAGTACGATCAAGCGAATAAAAGTTCGCAGCTCAAGAGATACAATGATGAGAATTTTAATTACCAGAATATGATTGGGCAGTACAAGAGCAAGATGGAATACCTTTTCCAAGAAAACAGCGAGAAAGATTTGAAAATTAAAGCACAAGAGAGAGAACTTGCGCTGCTTAGAGAAAAGTTTCTCATTTTTGAAAAGGACAGGCTTAGTGTAAAATAGGTAATTTACGTCGTGGCGTGTGCGTGAAAGAGACTCGCCAGTACACATTGATGTATTAATAATTAATTCTAACCTGAAATAATATAGCCTTCAGATAGACTGTAATAACCTTTCTCAAAGCTGAAATTGGCCTTGTGAGATGACTCTGATTTTGCACCAAATTTTCACAACTCCCTGGTGTTGATACAGCAGGGATTTTTATTGTTTCTTTTGTCTTGGCATTTCCTGACGCACGTGTAATCACTCACCGTGCGGCAATGGACACGTGGGGTGGTCTTTCCTGGTTAATAGAGGAGGGGCTTGCATGCAAAACGCACCTTAAGATTTTGCACCCACGTGGCACGCGCATTTAATTTTATTATTTGGCAAGTGGTCACACTACCATTACATTTCCCCCGATAAAAAATAAAAACACCAAGAATTTTTGAAAAGCCGAGAAAACCACTTTACTTTTGTCGAAGCTTTTTGCAGCTTGTGCCAAGTATAAGATCAAATTGACAGGTCTAAAGGGTCCTTACGGGGAAAGCGGGGTTTATATTTTTGTTTGAGCTTGTAAAATGGCTTAATTGAACACATGGGCTCGTGGTAATTATTGGGAACTATGTAATACAATTGGAGCCCTGTGGGATGCAGCACCCGTGGGCGCTCGATGTTTCTTTTTCCGCGTGTAGCAGTGGGCGACTGGCTCGTTAATACTGCGATTTCCCGATTTTGTTTCTTTTTTCTGCGGCGCTCATCGTATCCATGCAATGAGGCTGGTATACAGGCTAATTTCACCATTAATTAATTAAACGGGTAGGACAGTATAAAATAGACGATCATTCCCTCCTTAGACCGAATAATCCCTCAGAAATTTTTTTATTCATTCTCAATACATCAATATAAAATGTCTGAAATTCAGCATGCTAAGGAAGTGAACCAATCCGGTGGTAAGACTGCCTTTAAGGATTATCTCGGAAAGTTTGCCCACATTGAGGATCCTTTGGAGAGAAGAAGATTGGCTTTGGAGGAAATCGACAATGCTGGTTTCGGATGGACTCAAGCCAAGATGATTATGATTGCTGGTGTTGGCTTCATGACTGACTCTTACGATATCTTCGCCATTAACTTGGGTACCTCGATGTTGGCTCACGTTTACTGGAAGGGAACTATTCCAGACTCCACCAACACTTTGATGAAGGTGTCCACCTCTGTTGGTACCGTTATTGGTCAGCTTGGTTTCGGTTTCATGGCTGATGTTGTTGGTCGTAAGAAGATTTATGGTTTGGAATTGATTATCATGATTGCTGCTACTATTCTTCAGTGTGTGATCGGACACTCTCCAGCTATTAACTTCGTCGCTATCTTTGCCACTCTCAGAGTTATTATGGGTATTGGTATTGGTGGTGACTACCCATTGTCTTCGATTATTTCCTCTGAATTCTCTACCACCAAGTGGAGAGGTGCTATCATGGCCGCTGTTTTCTCTAACCAAGGATTGGGTCAATTGTTTGCCGGTATCGTTGCTCTTATTGTCGTTTCTGCTTACAAGTCCGACTTGGAATTCGCTAACAACAATGCTCAGTGTGTCGGTCGTTGTATCAAGGCTTGTGACCAGATGTGGAGAATTTTGGTCGGAATGGGTTGTGTTCCTGGCTGTATCGCTTTGTACTACAGATTGACCATTGCTGAGTCTCCTCGTTACTCTTTGGATGTTGAGAACCACGAGGGTTTGGACAAGGTTGCTGACGCCGAGGCTGCTTTGGACGCTGCTGCTGTTGATATTGCCCCACCAAAGGCCTCCTTCAAGGACTTTGTTTGTCACTTTGGTCAATGGAGATATGGTAAGATTTTGTTTGGAACTGCTTTCTCTTGGTTTACCTTAGATGTTGCCTACTACGGTTTGGGTTTGAACACTGCTGTCATCTTGAAGACTATTGGTTACGCTTCTTCCAAGAACGTCTACAAGTCCTTGCACAACACTGCTGTTGGTAACTTGATTTTGATTTGTGCCGGTTCCTTGCCTGGTTACTGGGTCTCTGCTGCCACCATTGATACTATTGGTAGAAAGCCAGTCCAACTAGGCGGTTTCATCATTCTTACCATCTTGTTCTGTATCCTTGGTTTCGCCTACCACAAGATCTCTGACCATGCCAAGTTGGCTCTCTATGTTCTTGCTCAATTCTTCCAGAACTTTGGTCCTAACACCACCACCTTTATCATTCCAGGTGAGATTTTCCCAACCAGATACAGATCCACTGCCCACGGTATGTCTGCTGCCTCTGGTAAGGTCGGTGCCATTGTTGCCCAGACCTGTATTGGTACTTTGATTAACCACGGCTGTGGTGCCAAGAACTCTTGTTTCTTGCCTCACGTCATGGAGATCTTTGCCCTTTTCATGTTGCTCGGTGTTTTCTCCTCCTTGTTGATCCCCGAGACCAAGAGAATGACTTTGGAGGCCATCTGTGAGAAGTACCACGGTGAGGTTGACACCACCAGACTTGGTGCAGACAGATATGTCACCCAACAGGCCGACTCTTCTGACTCCGAGTTGAAGCAATAAACCTTTTCTTTTCTTCATAGACCCTTTTATTTCAGGGATTTTATTTGTCTCTTGCATTAATAATATAAATAATTACGTTAAATTTCTTTTTGTAGTGAGTGGGAATTCTTTTAATCCAGACAGAATGAAACAAAGAGCAATCGCTCCTGATCTAATTTGCTTTCCATAATATTGGGCATTAATACTTTGAAAAGTTGGAACGATTATGGATATCGCTTGAGTACGAATATTTATAAAGATTTTCGACTACTATGAGGTATCCGTGGTGGAGTATGTAATTTTTAGTGTTTTCTGAAGTCTATATAAGATTCGGGAAATAGTCTAAACCCCTCATACAAATACCCTGGGTAATTTCCAATAGGGCTGTTTATTTCTCCAAAACTTTGATAATTGAATCGAGCACGTTGTCAAAAACCCCCACGCTTGGACGATATTTGGTACGCTCCCAATCAGAGTCTTTGTAGACGCCAGTGCGCAACAAAATCGACTCCCAGCCATTTGCATTGGCGCCATGTATATCCGATTCAGGATTATCACCTACCATGTAAATTTTGGAAAAAGGCAGCCCCTTGGGCTCCTTGTGTAGTTGCGGCATGAATCCATGCGCCTTGTGTCCACGGAGAATTTTGTTCCATTCGATCAAGACCCAGTGGGCGTAGTCATATTGGACCTTAAATGGCTTACCCAAGATCGTCAGCTGGAGTGTTTCTGGGTATTCGAGTTCATTTGTTGCAGCGTATAAACGTTCGACCATCATACGGAACGCACCTTGTCCGAATCGGGGCAAGTTATAATCATTTGCCCACAAATAATCATTGTTACTAAAAACGATGGGGATTGCTGGTTCAGTTTTGGATGTTTTAGGAGGTTCTCTCAAAGTACCCACCACACCATTGTTCGAATTGAGTAAATCACTAACGATCTGGATATCTGTTCCCATGTCTCGTGGGTCATTAAACACAAGAATAACGTCGATCTTCTTCGATAAATCCACGTCTTGAGCGTACATTGCCAAATCGCGCTCAGTATATTGGTGGTGGGGCGCAACTGACGGATCCTGCCGCACGATATCCATGGGAGTTACCACGTCTTTGTACCCATAATTAAGAGCGGCCTGGCGGGCTTTATCCTGGGATCCTCCCACCACCAAAACGCGGTTGTATTTCCCGTCTTGGGCCCACGCTCTCATAGGCGTGTGGCTTTGAACAATTTGCAAGGGAGAAAGGTCAATGTCAAGTTTTTCCGAAAGAAACTGAACACGGGATTCCTCAGAAACACCTCCGCCATTTGTGAGAAGGATGAATGGTACTTTTTCTTCGTTCAACAAAGAAAGTGCTTGGTGGGCTTGAGGAATCGGCTTATTTCCGCGAAGGAGCACGCCATCAATATCAAAAACAAACGCTTTGGATGATTGAGTGGAAAGATTTCTAATAGAACAAGAGAGCAGCCGTAATCTCGGGCCAAGTTTTGGGTATATTCTCAACATTTTCGTGGTTTAGAGAGACTAGATAAGTAAACTTGTAAATTTCAGCCTCACCGCTTATCGCGCATTATCAGGCCGTAATTTTGATTGGCGCGAGAAAGATTGGGTGGAACGCAATTATCTTTTTTTTTTTATTCAAAACCTTTGTGAGTCTAGCATTAAATATGACTCCGAAGATAAATTAAAACAATTCGGTATTTTTCATTGTGAAGCAGGTCGAAAAAACTAGAGCACTAATTTCTCACTTCTGATATACATTTAAACTCACGCTAAAGTATCCGAATGAGGAATTCTTGCCATTGAAAGAAAAAAAAAAAAGAAATAAAATAAAAAAAAGGAAGATGCTGAGTTTGGTAAGCTGTATCTAAAATTTTAGCTGTACTTAAATACTTACACATAAATCGATTCTCTTATCTACGAAGACAAAGCAAGCTTCTCTAAGACACCACTGATTTCAGTATTAGAGTGGCCTTCTTCCACCACCCAGTCTTCACTCAGCAATGGGGACAATACACCACAAGCATAACCTGCAACAAAAAGCCCAGGTGGTCTGGATCCAAGCGCTTCAACAGCAGCCGGTGCCTTGGATAAAGTTGTGCGTATAATTCTTTGGTCAGGGCAAGATGCCCTCTCTACAATTGCAACTGGTAAGTCGGCTGCCCATTTTTTTTCACTAATGAGGTGTGGAATTAAATCCACAATTCTGTGCAATGCCATGAGAAAAACGGTCGTTCTTGACTCAACAAAGTCGGGCAAATTAGGCAAGGCTCCGCGACGGCCAGTTCCCGTACATATGAGAACCTGATCGGCTACGTCACGATGTGTTGCAGGGATATTAGAATACACTGGAGCAGCGAGAGCAGATGTAATACCGGGTAAAACTTTGGGCTCGAAACCATGTGAGCTGAAAAAGAGAAATTCTTCTCCACCACGGCCAAAAATGTATGGGTCGCCTTGTTTGAGACGCACAACTTTTTCGCCTCTTTGAAGCCCTTCAAGACCCATTGTTAGAAGTTCCTGCTGTGCCCTTTCTGCATTACCTGGGAACTTCCTGGCAATGAATAGTTTGGTCCTCTTTTGTGGAATCAAGTCCAAGACCTGTTGTGGCACAAGCTTATCTGCCAAAATCAAGTCTGCCGAGTGTATTTCCTGGAGAGCGCCTAAAGTGAGCATCGAAACAGACCCTGGACCAGAACCCACTAAAGAGATCGCCCCTTTTTTCGTCTCTTTATCGTTTTGGGTGTTTATCGTTTCAGATGCCGCAGAGTACTCAGCCGTAAGAGTATCCATAGTAATATGTGCAAGTTTCTCGAGGGGATAGTACTCCACGACTTGAGAAAGAAATCTAGCTCTTTGTGCCGCTTTTTGTTCAATTGTCATGTTGAACTCTTTTATTAATGAATTGAGTCTGGAGGTGGTCACTGCATCTTCATCGTCAGCGCCAACCTCTGCAATATCGTGCTCTTGTATTGCTTTCCGAAGCTCACCGACACGTTCACATATTTCACCCATATTCGTTGGTAACTTGGCCACAATTTCCCTCTTGATTCGTGAAGCAAGTTTGCACCCTTTGCCCGAGGTGGTGACACCCAACTGAAAGCCACCATTTGAATATGTAGAAAGTAGATTGAATGTGCAGAGTTGAGGAGAATCAGAAACATTCACGGGAATCCGAAGGCGACGACATTGGGCCGAGATTTCCAGTTTCAAATCCTTTTGGTCTAGGCTTAATGTAACAAATACTCTATCCACGACATTGTCAATTTCAGCACGGCCCAAAGTCGTAAGATATCCTGTCTCGAAGCCACTTTCTACCCATTTCACCTTCTTGCCTGCAATAAGATCCTGTAAGGATATAGGAAGTGTTTCGATGGGAGCTTTTTGTACTAATATTGGATTGGCCCCGGATGCTAGGATGGAGTTGATTCTCAACGTTGTGATGTTTGAGTTACCTCCCACCACAAGATGTACTTCGTCAGTACAATTAAGAGATGCAAGTAAGCTCATACTGGAAATGGAGAATTCTAATTGAAAGAAAAAAAGCAGATTTTAGGGTGCCCAGTCATCGCTGAAATTTCATCAAATGACTAAAGACCTAATTGATTATCACACTGCACGTGACTTGATGCATTTTCCGCGTACTTTCAAATTGTGTGCAAGACTTAAGTTTTGGCATTTGAGTTAAACTGTTCCGAAGCGTGAATGGAAGGTTGAATGAAGGTGAATCGAGCTTGTCAATGGGGAAGCAAAAAAGCTGAGGAGGCCCAAATTTGTAGAGATCTCAGGAACATAAAAAAGAATCGGAAAAATACTGAAAACTTAAGCTTACCTCTTCTGTGCCCATCGCTTAAAATGATCGAGTTAAGTCACTACTCGACGATGTTTTATATCTCTTGTTTTGTGTTTAAAGGAGGTATCACTAACATTAAAGTGTAAAAGATAGATAGTTAGTTATACTCACTCAAACAGTGGGACAAGAGTGTAGCGAAGGACTGGAGCTCTGAAAGGGAATATCCGGTTAACACAGGTTTGTGCGCGTGCTTGACTGGTGGTTTTTCATTCGCGTAAGGGAGGGGCGCACTGGACCAAACCAAAGTCTTGCTTGGAAGCGGCGTGCGCATAAATGTTTTTTTTCATAAATCCGGGAGGTGCCACTTGTGGCGAATGAAAACACGCCATGCGCAACCGTCTCTCCCGTCATCTCCCTATGCATCACGTGCATGGAAGTATTTTTCTGAACCAAAACCTGATTTTTTTGAAACAGTCAAGCCTCAAAACACCAAAACACCAAACAGATATGGCCGCTAAAAGACATCTCGGTCTTGGAAAGGCTGCTGCCTCAAAAAAACAAAAATCTTCCGAAACTGACGCCGCTTCAAATGCGTCTATTGCCGCACAAGAAAATGAACTCACTGTTGAATTAGGCGAAGAGGTGAATGCCAATGACGCTATGGCCCAACTCCGTGCTTTATGGAGAGATTTCATCAAGGCACAAGATAGAAGTGAACTCAAGGTGAATGGAATTATTCATGAGTGTGACCGTATCTTGAGAAAGTCGCATGTAAGAGATGTAAGTGAAATTACGAAAAACGAAAGTAAGTCCCAAGCGAATGGAGTAAGCGATGACGACGAACAAATCGAGCTCACTGGTGAATTTTACGGAATTTATGGCTTGGCTTTGTCTTCTTTAGCATTCTTTTACACCGAGGAGCCCTCGAAAGTTGAAGAGTTTTTCAACGAGGCAAAGGATAGAATTAGTGTAGGTAAGGAGAAATTTCCCGACTCAATTTCTTTGATTTTTTCCGAGGCACGTGTTCTCATTAACGAGATTCCCTTGACTTCCATCAGCCCTTTGACAGTGGACAGTAAAGTTAGCAAGGAACACCGTGATGTGGCCTCTCTTCTTGATGAGTGTCTTTCTGTTTGGGAGAAAGCCGAGAAATTATCAGAGAAGAAGAAGGAGTACAAGTATTACAACTTGGAAAACTCCGACTTTTTGCAGGCTCTTGACGACTTGCTTGATATGGTTGACAATTTTGGAAGAGAGCCATTAGAAGGTAAGGACAGTGATGCCGAGGAAGACGAGGAGGATGAATTAGTGCTTGGGCCAAAACACCCGTTGTATGCTATTGGAGAAACCGACAAATACAACTTATGGTGGAGGGAACACACGCAGCGTTTTCTCAACAATCTCAACGAAAAGATACGATTAGATGAAGCTTCGAAGGGAGCGCATCATGAAGCCAACTTGCTTTTGCGTAGGGAGTTGAGCAAGAGGTTGGGTCAATCGTTATTATTGGAGGCTGAAGAGCCATCCAACGTGTTCACGACATTGACATACTACAGTAAGGGCAAAACTAGCTTAAACGGACTTTCCAGAGAAGACGCGAGATCCATTGGCCAGGATTTGCTTAAAAGGGCCCTTGAGTTTTTGAAGGTTGCTCAGGATGAGGAAGAACCGGATTCTTGGGCTGCCGTGGCCGAGGCCATGATCTCGTTGGGTAACATGTATGATTTAGACAGCGATGAACAGGAATCCATCTACAAAGAGGCAGAGGAAATCTTGACCCGCGCAAACAATGCCACCAATGGCAGATATGAAAAGGTTCTTGAGAATTTGACTCAAGGTTAACGGGATAGACAGCAAAGGCGATATAAAGGGATAGACATATATAGATTTATATGGATCCGAGGCTCGACACTCGGAAGCACAAGCAAACAGTTCACTTATAATTCAGTATATTTAAAAAACTTTTCATTAAAGAAAAAATCTATAAACCTTATAAATCTGTATCACCACTGTAGGGTCTAGGGTGTCATACACGACTATGAACTGCCAGAGCTAATCGTCTTCTTAATAATAAAATGGATATAAAATGCATTAGACGCGCAGCGAAATCGTGCTTTCATTCTGGAGCTTCAAGGCATTTCTCTCATGGGCACTGTCTTTGCACAACTGTAACCCTGAACATTGATGATCTTCCAATAGACGGTGCTTAGCACAGAATTTTCCATGACACTGTCCACAATCACCAACCATTCTAAGCGGCGCAGACGTGCAGCTTTGGAAAGAACACCTGTTCTTCTTTACCTTTTTTCTGGGTGCCACATCCACTTTTTCGACCGGCGACAACTGCGGAGATGCAAGTGGCGTATCAGAGCCCTCACTCATAAGAATGACACTGATACTGTTATTTTCAGGGATAACACGAAGTGCATCTAGAGTCTTGTAGTACGGCGTAAGCTTGAATCCATTGTGAATGAGTTTAAAATCCGGTGGCAACTTAACAGAGGTAGGGCATCCCACTTTCGCTGCGTTGCGCAAATCCTCCACGGTGGAGTTATCGGGGATAGTGACGGAGAAAGATGTTTCTGTAGATACTCTAAAGGTGACTCTCATCTTTGTCTTCTTTTGTTTCTTTAGTGTTCCTATTGGTTTCCGTGTGGTGGGAAAAAACGGTATCTAATATAGGGCGTAAGAATGTAGTAAGCAGGTATCTTTCAAGACCAAAAATTTCTCTGGCGATTAATTTTATGATCTGGTAACGGTAGTTTTATTATCTCTCGTTAAATACAGTCAAGAAATTCGGTTCAGGTGGGAACAATCACTAATGTGGTGATTTGCAGTATGGATACTTAATTTGTGAGCAAGGAAACCGTACAAAGTTAAGTGGTCTGAGGAGTAATTTTTGATATTTGCGGTTAGGAAAAGCCAAGTATAAAGAGCAGCCTGTTAACAATAGCCGTCCAAGAAAATTTGACACGTGAGAGAAAGAAAAAAAGGGAGGAAAGGAAGTAGATGTGCAGAAAAATTGTATGTTAAAATGGGTGGCCAAATTCCGTAAGTGTGGTGCTCACTGATTAGGTAATGCGGCACATAGCCAGTGAGGTCATAATGACTGACCAAATCAGAGAATAATCCCGGTGCGAGCGCAAATAGATAAGAGGCACGAATGACGCAATAGGAAGTTAGGAGCAGTTAGGCGAGCAGACTCCAACACTACAACAGTAATTAGAAGAAGAAACACATGATTTTAAAAAAGAAGAAAAAAAAAACAACTGTCAAGTGTTATTTCATGATACCAGAATTAGTAAACTGATAAAAATGATAAATAAAAGAAGAGAAATGTAAATAAAGAAAAGAAAAGGAAAGGAAAGAAAAGAAAAGAGCCGGGCCGATGGCAAACGTTACTAGGGCGAGTGCGAAGTGCGCCCCAAGGAACTCATACTATTTTTCTAGCCCTCAGAGCTCACGTGAGTAAGCGAAAGAAGTTGCTTTCATGCCGCAAATTAGAGGAGCCTGGCCCAGCCGACCGTTTCCGGAACAAAACACTCATTTTATATCTTGTGAATTGAGTTCATGTCATTCAACAAATAAACACCAAAATTAGCTATTCCATTCAAGATCCTTAAGAGATGATGCAATTTTCACTCGAGGACTTCATTAAAGGCGTTTCTGATCAATCATTCACAACGGCCAGACACAAAGTGTTGATCCGAACTTGCTTCAGTTTCATTCTTTCGCAACTCGATGAATAAGATTATACGCAAACGTAACAAAAATAGTAATCATTGTGTTGAGGGATGTTTTTTTTTTGAAAAAAAAAAGATTAAAAAGAAAAAGATTAGAAAGAAAAAAAAAAGTTTTGTGGTTCTTAAACCATGGAATTTAATTCTAAAGTTTCACGTGAAAGGGTTGCTTCCTTCGAGATAAAGTAGAGCAAAATACGCACAAATGTAAGTATTATCTTTATTTAGTATACAATCATCCCAAAAAGTCCAGAATATTCTAATTAAAGGCAGCAGGGTCAAATATGTCAATTGGCTCATTCCTTCTTTCCGCAGAATCAAAGCTAATGTGATCAATGACCCGGTCGGCACCTTTCAATTTTTCGTCGCGAGATTCGAGTAAATCAAGAGGCCTCATGCTCAATGAGCGGGGCTCCATGGCCTTGAGCTTAAGATTTGCAGGAATCGGTGTACATAACACAAAATGCAACAGAGAAATGAAAATTAGTAGCTTCATTGGAAATGTTGGTGATCGAAATTATTATTATTGGCTAAATTGAATGATGAGGACGGCTGTAAAACCCGACTGATATTAAGCAAGTGTTTCGAAATAAAGATTCAGTAATTTAAATGGGCATGAAGTCCAGCTTCAATATTGTAAGTTTAATTTGGGAATGATGTTCTTTTTCAAAATTAAAAAGATCTCGTTATTGAGGAGACTTGAATTCATATTTATATGCCAAGTGAAGAAATTCGATTTCAGCCACTCGCGGCACGCTTCGCGTACAATGCGTTTCAGGATAACAAGACAGCACTAAGCCTTCCCCGATGCGCGGATCTGCCTGTGAAATCCCGCACTCGTTCTGGCCGGTTTCGTTAAGCGTGACATACCTTTATTGTTCTCATCATTGATGAATTTAAACGGGCAACGTTCAAGGAGAAAGCAAGAATGTAAATTTGTTCAAGCAACTTCAGTTCTCGGAACACAACCTTGTGTTTCTTTCACCTACCATCGTTTTTTCCATGTTTTTTTTTTTTCTGTGAAGGGATTTTTTCTTCGTTGTTTCACACTTGTCTCCTTTCACGACCGTGTTTACTCCTTTGAATATTTTTCATTGTTTGTCTTTTAAGTTTGGCATTTCGCGGAACGAACATTTTTTAGCACTTCTGCCTATGCAACACAGCCCTGCCGCAGGAGACTGCTCCAGACCGCCGCGAGAGTAATAAGTGCAGTTTTTCCATGCCCAATATGGTAAGATTTGCAAAATTCCCTGATTGAGGCATATCTCTAATAATTTAAAAAAAGACGGCCAAAAAAATACAAAACGATAGTTGCGAGAGCAATTATCTTCAAATATTCATATTTCGTCACCCTTTTTTTTTCTTTTTTTTTTTTTGGAATGCCTGGAATCTACGTTATTCCATTAGGTCAGGTAAAGCCCCTGTCATCACTCATGAATGCCCCTTAAGCGAGCAACAAGGCTTGTCATTCCCACTAGAAACTGATGAAAGACGCGAATGGAAAATATTAGAGCATTAAATGAAAAATTAAGGAAAGCGTACCACCTCTTCTTATGTGCTTTTAAATGTATTACTATGAAAATAGGTAAGAATTACCTCACCAATAATTATATTCTAATTCACCCCCTTTGAAAGGGCACTTACAAGTCTATCACTCTAAATTCGCCTTAGTAGTCCTGCGCAAACGAACAAATGTCGTCTCCGGCTCATTTTCTTGGTCTGACTTTTTGTGAGCTTTCAGATCAGGCGATTCTATATCAGATTCATCCTCACTCGAAATTTCCGACTCGTTGTCATGGTCCATGATATGTGAAAAAATAGGAGTTTCTGCTAAAGACGAGAGTGGAAATAAAAACAGGGATGTTTTGACATCAGTCAAAACCAGTTCATTCTGTGAAGCAGGGCTGTTTTCGCCTTTTCTGCGGTTATACTTGCGGTAGAATTTTGTATAGTCATCGAACATCAGTGGTCCGTACCTCTCACAAAACTCCGTCACCTTAGCAGCCAATTTTTTTCTAGTGATTTTTAACTCTTCAATCTGACTCAGATTACCTTGCTTCAGAAAAAGCGACACTGCCAATGGTTTAAGGGAGGAGAAATAGTCGTATCCAATCTCACCTGTTCTAAGCGAAGAGTAGGTAATAAGAACATTCAAAAGATAGCACAGTATGAAGACAACCCAAGTTGAATTTTTTCCTGCCCAGCCAATCTTGAAAATATAATATGTGGTTATGATAGCCCAAAAGCTGTAGAGCATAGGAGCCAATCCGAGGGCCACAAGGATTTTCCATGATGCAATGACATCGTCGCCTTTGATTTTCACGACAGAAGAAGCCAACGCTTGTTTTGCCTTCTTTTTGGAAATGCGGCTAGATACGTAAAACACGGGAGAAAACATCACTATTCCCGGCAATGAAAGACATAAGGCCACAAGACATCTAGCCAACCTATTGATAAATGTTGTTAGAACAGAAAATCGATTAAGGCCGCTTAGGGAGTTCACCTGATGGTCGCGCAAACCCAATTGTCCGAGTTTTTTATTATATTCCAACACAGAACTTTTCAATTCTTGCACTTCGGGTCTATCGGCATACTTCTCATAACCCTTTATGAGTCGTCTGTTCATCTCGACTTTCAAAGCCAACGGCGTTGTTTCTCTATCTGTTGGGGCATACAAACGACGCGCAGCTTGTATTGTGGTAAGTGTTTCGATATCTTTACATGTCAAAGCAACCTCCTGAAGCCGCAAAGTGATGGTCTCGAGGTATTTACTGACCACCTCGCGTGAATTTTTTTCGTACTCGGCACTTTCCTTTTTGGTAACCACAATTGGCTTCCCGTATTCAATCACCACGCTGGAACGAAACTTATGTGCGTTAAAGTAATTAAGTCCCACGGGAACAATACTCACCTCCATATTTGGGTCCTCTGATTGGGAAACGGCACCCAATGCCATAAGTGCCACACCTGGTTTCAAAGGAAGAAGGGTAGGTCGGTCATGCAGCCCTCCCTCGGGAAATATTCCCATGGCTCTACCTTTGTGAAGGTGATCAAAAACACTCTGGAAAGTTTTTTGGTTATCTATATGCGGAGCCAAAACGTAATTTGACCCATTTGTCAATGCATCAATGATTCGCTCATCCCGTTCTGTTGGGTTATCAAATTTCACTTGAAATGGTTTCTGGAGTATGAGCTTGGTATCTGACTCTATCAGCTTAATCTTTGCGTTTCCTAGATATCCATCAAGTCCGATTAAACCCTTTGCCTCGGCCGTCTGTGAGAACCTCGTTCCTTCTCCAATCACCACCAAATTCTCACTATCGGGACCAAAGTTCTCCACCCTTATCGTACCAGTGTAAGGCTTGACCAAATCCTGGGCCCGCTCCACGGGGATGGCACTGAAAAGCCGCGAAAGTGTGCCTACATGCCATTGTCTGTATGTTTTTGCCGCAGTCAATAACGATATTCTACGACCAGACTCTTTGCGGCTTGTCATCATCAACACCACGGGATCAACGAACAAGTTATGATGAGGCGCACACACAAAGATGACAGGGCCCTTTTTGGGGATATTAAAGGTACCCCTGGAACGTACTTCTCGAAAGAATGTGTGTAAAACTGCATCAAATAACCATAGCATCGTATCATAGATTAGCATAAGCACTATGTGTCCTGATGCGCTGGGTACACTCATGATCCCGATTCTTCCACACGAATTTAAGATCCACGGAAAACAAGTATTAATATTTAAAAACCCTCTAAAGAAGTGTGGGCAATGGTTGTCTATATTGATGAAGATTGTGGATGCGATACGCGGGGCCAGTGCAACTGCAAAATGGGCCGCTTGGTTGTTGCGGTCACGTGCTCTCGATCCACCTAAACAAATGATTTCGAAAACAGCAAAGGCTACTTAATGGATCGAACTCAAATAGCATATTTCTGGTTTGTTATTTATAATTGGTGTAATTTGGATTTTCATGGAAAAAATTGAGTCGATCCATTTCTACATACTCTACAACACCCCCAGGGCGTGTAATAGAATTTGAAAAAGTGAAATTGTACATCAAGAAAGGAAAAGTGAACAATGCTGCATATCAACTTAGGTTGCAATTGTTAGCCTTTTACATCGTCGGAACAAAAACAGGCTTGTAAAACAATCGCAACAAGGTGCTCAATGAACCTGTTTACAGTAACGATTTTTAGAAGTGAAATAAAGTCCGAGAGCAGAGTTCAAAGAAATCACCAGAGCCCTCATTGCTCAACATTTTTAAGAGGATGAAAGGCTGACCGTTTCATGAACCGAACAGCATCACCAAACATTCAAGTTGCAGAATAACGAACGAATCAGGTCAGTCAATATCGTTCAATAAATTAAACACTGAAAGGCGATACAGAAGATTGACCTCAAGAGAGTTCAGCCCACACAAAGAAGTGATAAATTCTTCAAATAAAATTGAGTCTTCGCGCTTGTCTGGTCAACTAATCAACAATATCGGCAGTGCATGAGCAGCTGTAATTTAATCTTCACCAGCAGGAACCTCATCCTTCAAGATCTTGATTAACTTTAGTCTGATCTCAGTTTTTTCATCACCTCTGAGAGTATCCTGGATGAAGTAAACATCAGTTTCAAGCTGTATCATTTGCAAAGCGCCTCTCAATACACCACAGTATAATTGGGAATACCACAATTCCTTCTGCACTTTCGGATCCAGTGTGATCGGGAGTTCGACAAATTCCGCCAATGGGTTTTCATTCAAAATAATGGAGAAACTTTTGCCATCCTGGGAAAAGTTTTCAACCGATGGAGTAATATTAAGAAACATTTTGAATGCCACTTTGGTGATCATATCGGCCGTTTCACGGAAGGAAGAACATCTTTGAGCTCCCGTTTTCGCAAGAAATTCCTCAATAAGTCTAACGCCAATATTGTATCCCATTTTGTCTAATTGTTGGTTGACTTCAAGATAATTGCGGTTGAAATCCCGGCACATTTGTGCCACCACAGATCCATACGTAAGGGTCAAAAGTTCTGTGTTCTGAAGTGTGTTAGTACGAAAAACATTGGGAATTCTGCGGTACTTTATTGAAACATACGATTTTCTCAGTATTATTGTCCCAAATATCTTCAGCGTTATTTTTCAATTTAGACATTTTCCTGTTCTTGATTTGATTCGATTCGATTATAGGGCCACACTAGCAAACCAATGAACCGCTCCAGGGCTTTTTTAAGTTATATGAAGTCACGTGAGCGCGTTGAGTTTTTGGGGCGATATGAGAAGAAGTAAATTAGTAATTTTAGATGCAAGGAGCGAAACAAATTGATAAAACGAAATCTTATAAGGTCAGGAGTAGATACATTCTCTAAGATTGATTTTTTTTTAAAGTTTGTGCTTCGACAAAAAAAAGTTAGTGATAAGTCATAAAACCACTACTGAAAAACAATATCGGGAGGCGGGGTTCACTTGTCAGATGCTTTCCTATCCCTCCAACTGATTCTTTAATTCGAATTTCAAGTGACAGGATTAATTGAAAATTTAAAAGCAATCAAAGAAAGATAGGAAAAGAAAAGAAAAATAAGAAGGGTGATTTTTAAATTTTATACTTATTCTAGAATTCCTAGTTTTTTAGAAATTGACTGCAATTTTAACATGTATTGAAGAGTTTAATAAAATCACACCCATAACAAAATCTTCCTCTTAAAACAAGTTCTGAACTTATAGAGGCTAACAATGATCAACTACAAGCAATTTTAGTGAAAAACCTCCGTTTGGCCATAAAGCTTGTCTCGATGCTTTAGTAAGCGCGCTTCACATCCAGACCACCTATGATGGCAGCTGGCTGACTAAATGCGCATACATGTCTATTGAACTGCTTTGTTTGTAAAAAACCGGGAGTTAAACTGAAGCGGGATTTCAGTTCAAAAGCTACATTTATTTTGGTAAGTACCATTTTCTACTGTGTTTATCAGTAGGAAATATATTGTCCTCTTGCCAAGGTCACGGAATTCAGTAGAGAAACGAGCACTTTCGTTTAGCAGTAGCATGCATACAGAGTCGTGACCTGGACCGACCGATGCTCGCTTTTGCCGTCAATTCCAGGTTGCTAGAAGGCGGGTACGCACGAAAGTAACAAAAGAAGGAGACAATAAATAAGCCAGGATTTGGAACCATTTACTGGTGAACTCGGAATATATTCTTTGAATCTTCCTTTGCCTTTTAAATTTTCAATTATTTCTAGAGGAATATTAAGTGCTTCTTTTATTAAATTTTTCGAAAACTCATAAAAGTCTATTCAAGCGACTGGTCTCAAGCGCTTGACAACATTCAGCACTTTTCAAACTCACCTAATTTCGTGACGAGACCAAAACTTTTCATTATCCCGAAAATTTAAGGGGCAAAAACTTTTGAATCTCCATCAAAAACCTTCTAGCCGTCGCTGAAAGCAAGATTTGTGAACTTCATATTTGCAGCTAAGCAAATACCCCCAGGTGCCTACATAAAGAAGTCCGAGTCGCGTGATTTTTTCTGATCTCTTTTTTTCTGACAGAGGATTCCAACTCAAAGCTCACAACACGGAGATCGCAATCATCACACCATAATCATCACCTCAAACGCTACAAGGTTTTTGTCTCTTGTAGTTGGTCTCTCATATCCCTTCTTTTTTTAGGTGGGAAGTTTCAAAACAGCTTTTTTTTCTCCTTTTTGAGCAGCCCGAATTTATCCGCAAATTGCTGCGCATCGACTGCCCTGCTTAAAGCATCATCAAGCATTATCTTAGAAGCATCTTCAGTATGTTGGCGCCTCCAAACAATTTTTCCAACATTCTTGCATCTCCGCAGGAACCGCTAAGTTTTGTTGTGAAGAAAACCGATTTGATCCCCGGTATCTCGGATGGGGTTTTGGCGATTCTTTCACCAGTTATTGCATATTGGACATACGCTACTTTTTTCCACCTCATCGATGTTTACGAACTAGCAGAAAAATACCGTATTCACCCTAGTGAAGAAGAAGAGGCTCGTAATAAGGCTTCACTCAGCGATGTTTTGTACGACGTGGTCATTCAGCACATAATCCAGACCATAGTTGGGTACTGCGTGTACCGGTATGACGACGCTCCTACCACTGGGTACGAGCTCAATAGCATGTGGCATTTGAAAAGAAATGTCTTTCCCGGATTCTGCCCAGATCTGCTTATATGGTACGGCTATATGTACGGCTGGTCGTTGCTCCGTTTAGCAGTAGCACTCTGCATTATAGATACCTGGCAATATTGGCTTCATCGCACAATGCACACAAACAAAACTTTGTACCGCCACTTCCACTCAAGACACCACCGCCTATATGTGCCATATTCATATGGAGCTCTTTATAACGATCCCGTTGAGGGCTTTTTGCTAGACACTGCTGGAACGGGGTTAGCGGCAATTATCACGGCACTTAGTCCTCGTGAATCCTTAATTCTTTATACTTTTGCCACCATGAAGACTGTCGATGATCATTGTGGATACAGATTCCCATTTGACCCGTTCCAAGTCTTGTTTCCAAACAACGCGTTGTATCACGATATTCATCACCAGAATTGGGGGTTCAAGTCAAATTACTCGCAGCCATTCTTCACCTTTTGGGACAAGCTAACTGACACACAATACAAGTTCTTGAGTGAGTATCAGGACCAGCAAAAACAAATAACATTGCAAAAGTACAAGGAATTCTTGGAGAAAAGAAAACAGAAGAAGTTGGGCAAAGACATGGCGACTACTGAAAGTGAAGATAGTGTTTTGCTGGATGCACAGGTAGAATCTAAGAAATCTCAATAGCTTCAATACTCCGCTTTATGAGAGTTTCTGTCTGAGAAATAACTGGTCTTTGCTATGTCACAGCTTGACTCACAAGAAACAGGGAAAGAAAAGAAAAAAAAAATAGAAAATGGAAAAAGAAAATCCCAATCGCAATCCAGCTCAACACTAGATATATTTGCTGGATGCTAGAAGCATAATAATACCTCTTCGCTTCAAGGGACAGCGTGTGAATAAAAATTAAATAATGAGTAAATGCATTTTAATCTTAGCACTGTGCCGGTTCCGGCCCGCAATCGCACAGGATATCAGGGTCCTATGATATGTGCGTGGGTATTTATAGGCTTCATTTCGTTAGCACCCCGACCATAATTTTCAAAACAAGTATCCCACACTTTAAAAAATTTGCAGATATTTTAACATTGAAAGAACCAAACAATACCTCAATCTATTATCAAGCTATCTTTATAATCCTTACAATGGCAACTTATTCGGAGCAAGCTTTCGACTCTTCGCATTACAACTCTGCAAGGCCAACGTACCCTGACCAATTTTACGAAACATTGGTTGATTTTCATGGGAAAAAGGAGGGAAATGTCACGGAGTTGGCTATGGATGTGGGAACTGGGCCAGGGTTTGTGGCCTTTAAGTTGACACGATACTTTGATCACGTGATCGGCACTGATCTTTCGTCCACCATGATTAGCGAGTGCAATGGCCGCCGTGAAAAGTTTTCGGCGAAGGGAAAGATCGAATTCCACACGGCGCCTGCGGAAAACGCTCCGGTATTTGTGAAGCCTCTGTCCATTGACGTGATTACTTCTGCCGAGGCCTGTCACTGGATGGATCACCCCAGGTTTTTTGCAGAGTGCGCACGGTTGTTAAAACGTGGGGGAACTTTGGCTTATTGGTTTTACTTGGAGCCGGTGTTTGTAGATAGCCCCGTTGCCACCGAAATACACAGAAAATATTCGTGGGACTCTTCGGTAGAAAATGAGGGATCAGAATACGAAAAATACTTTGGTCGTTTCTTCGAGCAGCCGGGCCACGATTTGTATGGCGACGCCATGTCTACAGTGAGCCCACCGCCAGATTTGTTTGGTCACGTGATCAGGCACGAGTATCACCCGAGCAAACACAGCCGCAACCATACCACTCTTTTCATTGAAAAGTCCCTTACTTTGAAAACGTACCGTGATATGGCTCGTAGCTGGAGCGGCTACCACAACTGGAAAAAGGCGAACCCCGATAAACCAGATGCTGCCGACCAACTTGTGGCCGAGGTGCAGGAGGCTTTGGGGATTGACGAAGACACGCCAATCAATATAATTTTCCCTACCGTGTATACTTTTGCTCGCAAAAAGTAAGGGGCTTGTTGAGAAAGATTGTTTATAATTCCAATAGTATATTTTCTAAAGAGTCAGAGTTATTCTTAATTCTTCCATTGCTTCCTTCAATTTGCAGCTCCAAACTGGGATATGTCATCTTACAACGATTTTAGTAAAGCGCGCACGCTGACAATCGGAAGTGCATATATCGTTGCACTCTGATACCTTAGTAAAAATGACTAAACGCAAGTCAGGTAAGATGCGGAGGCATGCGAAGAATAGCACATCTGCCTACAATGTTGGACTAGATTACTGCGGGATACGAAATAGGTTTCAAAGCAGGGTTTGCTATAAGTAGTGCAGATTTCCACCTTCCCGATCCAAATCTTTTTTTTTATCACTATCATTTCAATTTAAGCACAAAGAACCACATTCGATTTATTGCAATCACAAATAATGTCCATTTTAAGAACTATCAAAAGTGTTATTCCTGGTGTTGAACAGCCAGAGGGTGTTGGCGCCACTGTCAGAAGATCGATCGGAAACATGAGAATGAGAAATTTCAGTCCTTTCCTTCTTTTCGACCACTTCTCCTCAAATGGTGTTGGTGGATTCCCTGAACACCCGCACTTGGGCCAAGAAACAATCACTTTGATGACCAAAGGTGCGTTTGCGCATGAGGATTTCACCGGCTCCAAAGGTGTTTTAAGAGAAGGTGATTTACAATTTATGACTGCAGGTAGAGGCACAGTGCATAGTGAGATGCCCGTGATTCACCCCGATGGATCTCCAAATGTGGGGTTGCAATTATGGGTTGATTTGCCCGAGAAGTTGAAAGAAGTTGAACCGAGATACAGAGATCTCAAAACGTGGGAAATCCCCACAGTGGAACAACAAGACGGAAAGGTCAAGGTTCGCGTTATTTCGGGAAAGAGTTATGGAGTTGAGCTGGTGAAGGAGTTGGCTTACACTCCAGTTCAGTATTACCAATACCAGATGAAGCCAGGGTCGCATTTTGAGCAGGAGGTTCCAAAGGACTTTAACTTTTTCTTGTATGTGATGAAGGGAACCAACTTGGTGTTGCAGAAAAACAGAAAGGTCTCACAGTTTGAAAATGTATTTTTCAACCCCGATGGTGATTCCATTGTTGGTGAATACCCAGCATCAGAAAAGGAAGATCTTGAGTTTGTTTTGATTGGTGGACAAATCTTGGACCAAAAGATCATTCAGCACGGGCCTTTTGTTGCCACGAGTAGAGAGAGAATCCAGCAGGCATTCATGGACTACCAAACGGCCAGAAATGGATTCGAGAGATTGCGCACTTGGAAGACCTTGATTTCTTCAGGCGTGACCGATAAAATGGTTGATGGAGTTTTGTGTGGTTCCCTTGAGGCCAGAGAGAAGGAGAGACAGAAGTACATTTCCGCTTGGAAAGAGGGAGTGATTGACGAGAACTGCTAATTATTTCTATATACTTAATATTTATGACTATGTTTGGTTTTTTTACGTGTCTTTATTTTTATTTAACGTAGGGCTAGTCATCTTAAAATACACCTTAAGTTCTTGACTCTTATTCAAAAGCTATAAAATTGTTATGATTTTAAAAAATGGACCTTGATCAAATTCGCCCCTCAGACAGCATACAAGAAAAGTACTCTAAAAACACCCTCCCGCACGACCAAAACGAATCATTCTACTCTTTACCGAAATTTTATCCTTGCCCATTATTGACGAGGAAAACGATTAATTTATCTACAAAACTCTCTGCACAACAATAGTTTTGAGATTTGTTCATCCAAAGGACAGAGATTGTGCTGAAATCTGCTGATTTGGCCGTGTTCCTTTATTGAGTGGAAATATTGCTTGGCAGAATTACAAGTTTTTGGCCGACGTGATTGCTATTTTTTTTTTTTCTTAAAAGAAGCTTTGTTGGCCTCAGAAGAATAAATTTTCAAGAACTGAAACAAAAAGCTTTCAATCCACTTTGCGATGAGGGGTTTATTTATTTTCTATCTTGTTTTGGTGAATGCAACTAATAATGCGGAATGGCCCAAAGGTTTTCGAAAGTCGGCCGTTGAGCCGCATCCACATAAGTTCAATGGTCCGAGAGATTCTTGAAAAGATTGTATCTATGTTGCTTTCTTTAGTTATGCGGCTGAGAGATACTTGTCCGCATTTCTCCAACAGTCATCGTGTCTCCGCTCGATAAGAACGTGTATACATTTGTATGAATAAAAACAGTCTTAAAACGATAAAGTGATGTAAAATTACACTAAATCTTCTTCCAAACTTCCTCAAAAAGATATTCAAAAACGACAACTTTATTGTTTCATTTATTAAGTAATAGAGCCCAGATAGGCTCTAGACAGATCGTGAAGAACCCTTTTTCCCTCTTCTCAAAGGCATTGATGATTTGGAACGAGCGAAATCAGAATCAATGTTTTGTGGATTTTAAAATAAAGACCTTCGTTTATTAATTTCGTCAAACAAATTATTAATTTTATATCACCACCAGTGATTTAATCGCGGTATTTTGTTCCTCTCGTCGGGGACATTCGTGTTTGTGTTCGTGGCTGTATTGTCAGTATAAATTCAACTCACTCTCGACTATCCGCAAGTGATCCAATTGTACCACTCTATTATCAAGCATAGAAAAACCCTAAACTTGAACAATCAAATTTATAAAACAAGACGCTTAAAAAAAATAAACACACGATAAACTCTTTACCACTAAGTTACGCAAAAACTATGTTTTTCAATACTTCTCTCGGCTTTGGCAATAGGACACCCTCAACTTCTCGGAAGAAAACTGGTAATCCTGATTCTGGTTTGAGAGGTAGAGGACCCAATGTAAGTGAACAAGGAACAAATTCCAAGAACTCTTCCCATTTCTCGCTTTTCCGTAAGCAACCTTCTTATTCTACTGTTGGCGGTTCGGTCGAAAGTGCTTCAGCAGAATCACACAAAAAACCTAAGGTCAACCCAGAAAGTAATTTAATACCCCAAAACGCTGTCAAAAGTAAGGACAATATTCTTTTAGGTTTCTTCAAAAAGGCAAAGACCAAGATTTCATCCAAAAGCTCAATCTTGAGAAATCGTTCTAACGTACTGCCTTCTGCTCAATCTGAGGTAAAGCCCCAAATTCTTGTATCAAGTAAACAGAGCAAACACAAGTTACATCTACTCCCCGAAGGTGATGCCACAGGAAGCAACGTGCTTTCCCCAGCTCATTTGAACGCATCAAAACAATCAACCTCTATTGTTGATACCAAGAGCAACGTTGATTTGAAAAAAGCTACCAGTCACTTACTGGATAAAACCGGGGGTAATAATGCTGAAGGTAAAAGCGACTCAAATACCTCCAGCTCACCAGAAGGGTATGGTATAAAGAGTTCTCATTTTTGGACTAGAATGTTTTCTAAGCCAAAGTCAAGAAAGGGTAAAAAGGCGGCAAAGACTATGAAATCAAAGACTGGAATTTTCCGCCCAAAAAGATCTAAAATTACCAGAGAGCCCGAAACTCATGAAGATGATCAGCCCAAGAAGGTTAATAGCACAAAATCGAAAATCTGTGCCTCTAGTTTCGAAACCAAAAGCGGAACTGAGAATTTGAGTTGGGTGCAAAAATTGTGCGCGTTTGCAACCAAAACCAGAGGTGAGCCAGCGCAAACCATGATTGTTGAGTCCCAACAGCGGGAAAAGAAATCAACAAAAATTTCGTCTTTTTTGAAGCAAAATGGAGAGCAGAAGAGCTCCAGTTTTCCCAGTATTCCTATTTTGAACACAGTGATTGATCGTGTGGCTGACAGTCACACTTTACTTACTGCGCCCGTATCCTCAGCCTTCCATGCCCTGTCGCCGCTTTTATCTTTGCCTACTAAACGCACACTTTTTAAGCTCACAGGTAAAATGTTCAAGCTGAGTATTGGTGTTACACTGGCTTGCACTGGAACAACAGCTGCAGCAGGTCTTGCTATCCTTACAGGAGACTTTTCTCCAAAACTTGGTTGTACTGGAATGGAAGAGGTTTGCAAATCCGTTTGTTTTTTAGGGTCCCAAACATTCGATATTGCTGAGAGCTGGGTCTTGGAAGCGACTGATGTTTTTTCAGGACTAAGACCACACAACTTTAAGAAATTTTGTTCTCTGGATGTCATCACCAAGGTTTAGACTCTTCTCCTTTTTTCAAAACATCAAAATGACCTGTATAAAACACATTTCTTAAAAAAAACCCTAGTCTTCATGAGTGTTGGTAAAGTACAAAGATTTGAGACAATAAAAATTGAGCCATGGCAAATCTGACACCAAAATTAGGCAAAATCTATAGTAATTTTGGGTCCGCTGAAAAAAGACCGGCTCAGCTCCAAAAAAAAAAAAAAACAGAAGTTCATAGTCTTCAATAAAACAATTATAATATAAAACTTACCATAACGAAAAGTACCAACGGAGAGGGGTCCTTCAAATTGAAGTTGTGAATAATTACTTGAAATTGAACATCAGACCAGATAAACCTGTCTTGAGGCCCGAAGTACGGGGTATACATTCCTGAAAGGTTTCCAAGATTTTTAAAGCCAAAGTTCAAAATTAGAGGGAGATTCAAGACAGTCAAATGACTTGTACTATCTGCTTATGACTTTTTTTGTCATAACTGGAAGTGTTTGAGACCAGATACCATTATTATCCTTCACCGATGTTTTCAATTCTCTTGCCCGCTTTTGAGAAGATCGGTGAATAACGGTTCGCTTCGATTAAGATTATTTCCCCCTTTTTCCATATACTCCAGGTATTTTGATCTGGTAAATACTCCAGAAGTTTGAATATTGTTGTTTTCAATTGAAAATTTACTGCGAGTAAAGTTAAGATCAAGGGTTGGCTGATTGGTACTGTGAGTTAGGTCTGTGGTTGCAATATGTATACTATTTTAAATGGAAAATACATAGGCTACGGGATAAACGGTTGTTGGAAGCCTTGAGATTTAATAGCATAGTGGCGTTGAATGCTCACAGTTTGGCACTAGAAGCCTCAATGATTTTGGGATTTAACAATGATTCTTTGATGTACAAGGGAGTTGTTGTAACTTTTGACCCGGTACAATTCATAAGAAACAAAGCAACCGAAAACGATTAAGTAGAAACGCATGATAATACCACTGGAAATAGTGTATGTTGTTTTGGGAGGAAAGAAGATGACATTCAATGCTTTTCTATTGCCCCAGACCCATATAATGTTGCTAATTTTTCATACTTGACAATTCACATATTTGTATTTCCTTCGAAACCGGCTTATATGTTTGTTTGTTCGAACAGTAAGTATAAATTCAGCTTTAATTCAAAAGAAGGAAAAAATCCTTGTTGCCTTTCATCAAAAAGAGGAAAAAACATTAAGCCGAAAAAAATCAATCAGTTTTTTTTTTAATTTTTTTTTTTTTTTTTTTTTTTTCATTAAATTCCTATAAATGAGACCTTCCGTTCATGTCTCATTAAAAGTCACCCATCTTTTCGATGTCCACTTAGGCTATGAGGAAAAGCTATGAAGTTTTGCTAACGAGTCCACCGAATCTCAATTTTTTACCCAAAAGTTTTTACATTTCACATAAAACAGAATCTAAATCAAATATGATCCAGATATGATTTTTGGGTATTGCGGGCACATAAAGTCTGACCACACGCGTGTGCCGTAATTTTGCATCGCGAGGCGCGCGACTCGTTCTTTTCTTTCGGTCCCCTTGAACGTTTAGTTTTCAAAACACATATACTTCGCAAAATGACAATGGATATCGCCAAGGAACACGTCGAATATCTTGCATCAGCACTCGAAACCAAGGCTGTTACATATCATACGGCAGCACGTGATTTGGGGATTCATGTGCTGAAATCAAAAACCGTGCTTCTGAGTTACTACCAAGCAAATAAGTCGCGTGTGGCTGCTTCATTTATTGCTACTGGAACACACCAGGGGAACTTATTGGTACGTGTTTTTGAAAGTGAAGCTGAACTCACGGAAAAATGCGGCCTGGTTTTTGACGCTGTCAAGACTGTGCATGTGTACTGTTTGATGCTGGTCACGAATTCTTTTACACCGGCAGAGATCGCCATGGAGGAGAGGAAACATCCAACAGACCTCTCTAAATTGACAGATTATCATGCTTTGGGACTTATAAAAGGACCAGATCTTGAAAAGCTGCAAATTAGGACAAGCAAACTACCAAGCAATGCAGTCCAAAGTACCCCATTAAAGCCACAGACAAAACCCGCAACTTCGGAGCCTGCAAAACCCGAAGCAACTTCAGAAAAGCCAAAGTTTGTTTACCAATCTCGTAAGCAACAGCCCAAAACATCTATGCTTTCGAACTATGTTTCTCGGAAGGGTGAAAAGAAAACCGATACTACTTCAAGTTCGGGAATAGGAGATAAAAGACCTACACTGGAAAAGCCTCTGTACGAATATAAATCGCGGAAGGTGGAAAAACTGCAGCCAAAGGAGAGGGTGGTCGTATCGACAGAAACTCACGAAGACGACCTTGAAGAAGAAGCAGTCGAAAGGACAACCCCTCCAAAATCTAATGTAGCTGAGTCTGATCTTCAAAATTTGTTCCTTGATGACTTTACCGATGATGAGAAAGAGAGCGGGAAGCAAGACGTGGAAGTTGAACAGCCAATTGTTGTCGAACATTCTGAACCTCTTGAGGAAGGAAATAATGAAGAAACGCCCACCGAAACAATACAGACAAACGTGATACCAAAAGATGATATCTGGAAAACCATGACCTCCAATTCTCCTGCGCCAGATATTGTTGCTGAGAAAGATACAACTCCTGCCCCGGAAACAACTGTGGACGAAGATGGGTACTTTACGCTGTACAAGAAGAGTGAACCTAAACCAGAACCAGTGAAGAGGCCCGCAAGAGAACAGCCTAAACCGGCCAAGGCAGCCAAAAAAGGTGACGGAAAGAAAAAACAAGCTTCGGTGATGAGCTTTTTTCAAAAAAGGTAGTTTATAGTAAATTAAAGTATGGGAGAATACGGGAGTTCTCAAAGAAGAGGATCGCGCTTACGAGGTGAGCACCCTAATGATGACTAATTTTGAAGGCAGAAGCTGTGCATATTGAACAAATTGGGCATGTTATATCAAGACAATAAGATGAAAAAGAATATGAACAACAAAAATATTGAGCTCAAAACTTAGGGACCAATTGCTCTTATGGCTTTTAACTGTGACTATAAACCGAGAATTTCATTTCTGAACGGAGTGTGACATGCATTATGCCTCTACCCCAAAGTATAATTCAAATAAACAAACAGAAAACACAAACAATTACTGCAGATGATTATTTCCGTAAGCAGTAAACCTCACCATTAAAGAAGATCATTTCCTACAAATTTGGGCATTTGTGAAAACATCCTACATACAAACTGAGATATCCCAATCTGGAAATTCTCAAAATTCTTCTTTCGGTAATACCAGGTCTTGCTATGCAATTGTTTGTAAAATATTTATAATGTAGATATTTAAAACTGATTCCACTTCTAAATCCCAAAAAATTGTTTTTTGCTATCTATTTTTCACTCCGTACACGCTCGTTTAAAAAAGGTTTATTCTTCCAATCATGAAGATTTTGCAGCCCGCACTCTTGGCCATCGTTACTTCCTCAGTGGTCGTAGAGGCTGCCCCAACACAGATTTATGAAAATGAAACAAGTTCTTTGAGATTTAAAAGGGAGATATTGGAAGACTCTTTGCTTCAATTCATGGAATTGCGGTCCATGAGAGCAAAACGTGAGGAGATGTCTACTGAGTTAGTCGCACGAGAGTACGCCATTGTCACAAATGTTTTGACAGCGATAAAAGATACTGACCTCGCCCCCACGGTTCTCAAGTTTTTTGTTGAGAATAAAACTTTGAGCAGTATAGCAATTGATGGGGTTGTTTTGATTGTGAAATCCAATGCGATTTCTGCGAAGTCGCTTTTGTCATTGTTGGTACAATCAGGTTTAATAACTTCAGTCCTTAATGACATTCTTGGGGATTGTCAGGTATATGCAAGTTTGATTTCAAGCGCTGAAACAATACTTCAAAATCTCTTCAAGAGGGAAATGGGACACGATCTGAGCCAGGCAATTACTCCAGAGAAAGGTTTGGAAATGCTTCAGCGCGACGAACATTTATTTCCTTCAGGTTTTTACGACGTGGATGTGCAATCTTTGGAAACAAGAGATTTTGATGACGTGGTGGTTAACCTTTTGGAAAGCTTAGCATCTTCTGGTTTAGGAACACAAGTTGTAGAGACCGTTCTCACAGACACGGAATTTCAAAGCTTTGGAGCTAAGCTTATTCAAACCCTTTATGCTGATCAGCTTATTTCTCTCAGCTCTCTAGTTGCCGCCGTCTCAGAGTCAGGGATTATTCCTGAGCTTTTAAAAGAAATTTTGAACTTTAGTACTTTAGAAAAAATCGCGAAAACAGCCATTTCGGCGGCGACAGGGAAATGTTCTCTGGTATCAGGGATCGTTTCGCTGGCACCCACTAAAACTGTAACGCCATCTTCCAGCGGTAAGCCCAGCGCATCCCAAACTGTTGCTACGCCTAGTTCTTCATCACTTCGTGGAATAGGCTTTCTTTCGGGAGTATCAGGGTTTTTAGACAGCTTTTTCGGGGATGAAGATAGCACGAAACCAGCAAGTACGGTTGCCACATCTACAAAATCCACTGCTACGGCACCAGCAACATCGCCCTATGCATGTAGCACACCATCACAGATAGGACAGAGAAAACGAATGAGATTATACTGAGGTGGACTGCACTCAGAAGGATGTACATTATGCGACAAGGTAGAAAAACTAGAACCAATAAGAAATAATACTAAAAAAAAAAAACTACAGATCCGAAATAGAATTCTCTGCTTGAATGAAATCAAATGCCCTTTTGCCCCATTGAACTGAACATGAAATTCCCTTTTTATTGGGCGTTTGTACGTGTACCATTTTCGGGCAACCCAATCAAGGCAAATGCAAGAATATATGCAGGTAAACATCTTATCTGCCAGAATAGCCGCTTGTCATTAACCAGATTGAGAGAAACTCGTCCCAAAGCGAATCACGTGATGCTCACGGATAGTCTACCATGCATGCAATAATACCAATCGGGCGAAATTGTAAACGGAAACGATGCACCAGTGTTCGCAAATCCCCCAGCATACTTTTTTTTTCTAGGACATCGAATGTTGGCAACGACCATTGCATACGTGTGTCTCAGCTGAAAAAAAAAAGAAACTACAGATTTTGCGTGGGCTTATACTGCTTGTTACTCGTGGCCGGGTTCAAAAACATATCTTCTTCTCCACTATTCCACTTTGTCTTTCGTTTATCTTAGTGGCTTGTTTCCCTTCCTAATTTATTATACCCATTAACTCACACAACCAGAGGCCCGAGATTTTGAATGAGCAAGCAAACAACAGCAGATTATGAAAAAACAACAATCATCCACGGATGCTAGAAGCTCGCGGTATTCATTCCGCCATTCCTTTTCATTAACGTCGTTACTCGGCTCAAGTTCACGAAGTCCCGAAAGCACCCGTAAAGTCTTGAACAATGCTCAAAACGACTCAAAAAACTCATTTGTTCTGGTGGGCCTGTCATCCAAACTAGCCACTGAGACCGTGCGTGCAGAGGATTTTGCTGATTCCGACTCGTCAATGGGTTCGCAGTACTCGGATGAAGAGGTACGGACGGCAGAGTCGATCTATTCCGTGATAAGGGAGTACGAACCACAAAGACAGAGTTTCTGGTTTAACGAAGAGTTTGACCGGTCGGACGAGTCGTATCAGACTACAGAGCTCCCTACAGAAAAACATTCTTCTAGTCTACCGTACAGCACCCCAGAGGAAGAAGGTCCTAGTTTCCAGCTGGATTCGCCCCTAAACACAGGAATGAACGAGACAAGATCAACTGCGAGCACCGGTAATGCAGTGCCTGCTAGTAGGTTCCCAATGCTTCAAAGTCGGGCTTCACGTAATTTCAGAGGCCCGCACACACAAATCTTGAATGACCAATTGGGTAACCTGCTCCCGGAGCCTGACGTCTCGCCCCTTGTGGATAGTAACACCACAGGCACCTTTGCGTATACGGCACCACAGGTCCTTGACTCTGTGGATGAGCACGAAGTAACAAAGGACTTTAATTCAACGTCGCTTTCACTTTCGAGCGGTGAACTTCTCAGCCGGTTAGATGGCAGCGTGCACACCAGTAACCGCAATTCCGTAAGTTCGGAAATTGCGCTACAGACTCTAATTGCCGGTGTTGATTTGGATGGCGAGCTTCCGGTTATGGTGTACAGTGTGCACGACCAGCAAACACCTTCAGCACGCTGGTCGGTTTATGAAAAACAACCTTTGGCAAGCCCTGCCCATTTCCAAAGACACCCTCCGGCAATTCCCGTGCAGATGCGTGACGGCACAAATCTCCGCCGGGTGTCTGTTCTGTCACGTTCGAATCTGAGTACTAGCAGAAACGCATCTCCGCGCCTGATGGTCACAGCTCCCAGTGTGTCTCGCGCACAAAGTCTAAGTGGGCCCAGAACAGGGTCTTCATTTGCTCAAAGGCGGGGGTCTTCTGGAAGATACTCAGCCCACCGTTTAAGTACAAGCCTGTATGCGGCTGCTAACTCGACATCAAGTAGCGGGTCTACTTCAATTAGTAATACGAGTGGCCGCAACAGTTCCTCAACACCAGGCGTGTTTAGTAATGTTAGTACACCAATTCTTGAAAACCAACCCATTCCGCACGCTGGGAATATGCTTGATGAGGAGAGACAGACACGGTCTATGAAAGTGCCGCAGGTTTCAAAAAAACCACTGATAACTAATGATCAACCAAAGGTTGATACCAAAGTGGGGAAACCGTATGTCGCATCACCAGCTGCTTCTGTTACGCGTGACTCGGGCGAGCGGAAACGATATCATGAATCAATGTTCCGAGATGAAGAAAAAGATATTGGAATTCACACGCAACACCACTGTTCGCTGGACATGCCGTGGACGAAATGGGTGTGCATGATGGTGATGGCACTTGTGGCAGTGCCGGTTTTCTTCTTAATTCCGCTCGGTGCGTTTGATCACGGAGGGTTTTCACGCCCTTCTGACCGCCCGGTGCCACTTTCCGAAAAAGCCGTTCTTGTGAACTGGCGCTACATGCGGAAATATACCAAATCCCAAAAACTTGCCAGTCTAGTACTAGGACTTGTGTGGATTAGCATAGTTTTGTCGATGATTGCAGTTGGTTTTGGCGTAAGTTTACGAAAAAAATGAAGATTTTTAACGAGATTAAGTCAAAATGATACTTTAATTGATAAAAGGGACGATTAGAAGAATTAGATTTGTAGTTCAACGGAAGATTGAAGCGTGTTTAGTCAGATACCGGAAATCCAGACCACTACTGAATAGTCACGTGTTTTACAAGTGGGCGGAGCCGAGCCGCACTCCACAACAAGCCACAATGATGACCTCGTTTACAGCCCGTTAAGTGTACCAATAAACTATCCACTGGAATTAGGGGGAAAGGAATGATTTTTACCCACTTGCTTACTCACTGGTGTAGTCCATGTGCACTCTAGTAGGCTCTATTACGGTCCATGGCGGATGCTTCCGGATAAAGTTGTAAAAACACGTGACCAGCCGCGGCGGCTCGCGCGAGCATGCCGGATAAAGAGAAATCGGCTGCGGGAATCGGCCTCTCCATCCAAGCGGTATTTCAGCAGGCTGACGTTGCTTATTCTGGAAATTAGCTTATTAATATATCACTTGAAATTATTTCCCCCCTCTTTTGGTAAGCCATTTTCTGTGTAATTTTTGAAAGCATAGGTATTTCAAACTTCTTCTCTGTTTTGGTGTGCTCCATTTGATTTCTTTTAAATCACATTCATCTTCCTCCAGCGGTTACTCGCTTTTTCTTACCCCACCGAAACCCCGGCTTTATCACTTGCCGCTCTCCCACGAACCGATCCCCCACTTGTCACACGGCGGGTATTTCGACAAAAAAAAAAACCACCTGTTTGCAGCAACACCGAAAGAGAAAAGGTCGGAAAATTTCCAGACAAATACAGGCTTTGTCATTTTCCTTCAAATCCCAAAATTTATTTTCACCAATAAAACGTTGCACAGCACTCCTTTAATATGGGCAACACTCCGACAAAAGAGGCACGCCCGAGATCGCTGTCACTTCTGAGTTTTGGCACAGGCAATGGCGGCAATAATGGGCATAGAACCACACGTCGTCACACGATGCTGGCGTCGCTGGGAAGTTCGAGCAAAAACTCCGGAAAACCGGAGGAAAAGCTTCGGGCAAAAGAGAAACACGCGTTAGACCTTGTGGTGCGGTTTCGTGAAAATGTTGATGGCGGGTACTTGGCACCATTCGGCACGTACAAGCTGAACCTTGATTTTGACACACAGATCGTGCGTGACCTTGTAGTACAACGGCGGCTTGCGCCATTTTACACACCTCTTCAGGATTTCGACGACTCGTGGACCGAGGACGAAATTGTGGCGTTGGTTAGACAGAATCCGCTACATGCGATCGACTCTGCTTACGGCGAAGAGGATGAAGGCGAGGATTTGGACGACCATAAGATTCACCGGTCGCTGAATTATTATAAGCGCCAGGAACAGAAGAAAAGGCTCCAGGATATGCTTGAACGTGTAAAAAACGAGCAACGTCAATGCGAGAACGACTATTTTGAAGCTCGCACCACGGGTGGTGGCACTGACCCGCAACTTGCTTCGCGGGACTTGATTATAAAACTTTATCAGGGTGCCGCCGAATGTCCTATCTGCTTTCTCTATTTTCCTTCCCCGCTCAATTATAGTAGGTGCTGCCGCCAGCCAATATGTACCGAGTGCTTCGTACAAATTAAGCGCCTCGACCCTCATCCACCCCACGATGAAACAAACGACACAACAAACGAAGAGCTTCCGCAAACTCTCATTTCCGAACCCTCAAATTGCCCCTACTGTGCTATGTCCAATTTTGGTGTGACTTATGATCCGCCACGAGATGTAAGCGTCGGTAAGGGAACTGCTACCAAACCAAGCGAGTATTCTCAAAGAGCTGCAATAGATGCCATCCCTGAGGATGCTGATGATTCAGTGGAATTTATAGAGTCTGAGCACCATTTGAAACCACCACCACAAAGTTCTAGTCCGCGTAAACCAAGACGCAGATCATCTGTGGCAGCAGAATCAGACACAGTCATCACTACTGATGACATACGGCCTGATTGGGAGCACAAACTTGCTTCTGCTAAGAGCCGCTTAGCACGTAAAGCCGCAGCCGCAAGCGCAATTCACGCATCAAATCTCATAATCAATGATAACGGTATGTCCTCGCGCAATGCACAGGCACAAAACCCTTCGTACTTAACGTCGCTCGAAGACCGCATGATCGAGGAAGCAATGAAATTACTGCTTTTAGAGGAAGAGGAGCGCGCTGCCAAAGCTCAGAAAAATAAGGAACGCGGAATAAACAAGTAAGTTTTTGTCATCAGGAATGATACAAGAGCTTTATATTTACGCTGGTGACTTCTACGATTTCTTTGTACTTTTTCATGTACTGGTGACCGGCAAACCAGTTCAGGATAAACAGGGTACTATAAGCAAGAGTGAGAAGAATCAGGGTAGAAAATTTCCGCGCGAGAGCACTTGTCTCTTGAAGTCTGAAGCTTCCACAATATAAAAATGGCATGAACTGGGGGATATTGGGAGAGTTTTTTTGAGGGTATTGATCATTTGTGTGTTTTATCACTGAGTGATTAGGTATAAAATTTAGATAACAAAGGAGAAGAATAGAAATTTATAAAAAAATATTTTCACAATGAGGGTAGTGTGTTGCACGCGTAGCCGAGGATCATAATAGGGGTCGAGTGTTTTCTTCTTTATTTTTTTTTTTTATTTTTATTGGTGTAAAGATGAAATCGTTTTATGATCGTCACTCAAATCCATGATGACGAATATTTATGAATTGAATGATATTAGAAGGAAAGAAGGCATTTTCATGTTAAACATGAATTGTTATCATTCTAAGGCTGAGTTTCCATTTCTGGAAAGGATTGCAAGCGATGTGCACTACGATGTGCAATGACGCGGTTCTGGAATATGTGCGTGGAACGTAGCAATCGAAATCTCATATGATCAGCTTGGCGCATGTAAATTCCAAGATTATACAGCATTCAGGTCTTTCTTTTAAAAACTTTTCCCAGATATTATTCTCGTGAATGAGTTTCGAAAAACTCATAATTCATGTCAGATCGAAGCCGTCGGAGGCTTGGCCGATATAAATTTGTTTTGCATATCCCAATTTGGCGAGGCTGCGCGGGATCAGCGTAAAAGTGGGTTACATAACCGAGCCGCGTTGCAGGCGAGACATGCCTTTTTTTTTTCTCAGGAAAAAACGGCCAAGAGTCTTGGTTGAAGCTCACGAAACAGCTTTTTCTTGACGCATTGTGAACAGGAAACTAGAGAAAATTCCTTACTTCATTAACTCAAATATTTATTTGCTGAAATATATAAGGTGCTTCTTTTTTATTTAATATCAGCCAAGCCACAGCCAGATCAAGACTGATTTTCCACATCCGTGTCTCAATCCGCGTCCACGAAACAAAAGGCGAAACCCAAATTATCGACGATTCTCATAAAACGCAATTCTTTCATACAAAATCAAAAGTTTGGCTCTTTTTGAAACGAAACAATCGTGACTAATTTATAATTAACTAACCTGATGTTGCAAACGTCTGCAAATCGCCTTTCAGTGCAGTTTTCGCTCGCAGATCAACTGTTGAATGATCCCCAGAAACGTGCACTGAAAACGGAGAAGAGAGATGTGAATCTTCTCCCGCTCCGCCGAGTACTCACCAGTTCAGGAAAGCTCCGGGATTCACTTATTCTTTCTAATGAACTTACGCCTACAGACCATTGCGTCATTCTACGCATCAAGTACGTGGCCCTTGATTTTACGCGTGATTTTAAAGGGGAATTTGGTATAGTCCCTGGCCAACGTTTTATAGGCAGAATCTCGCTGCAGTATACCACTGTGGATATGTCAAACCAATTTAGGCCGCAGGATAAGTTTATGGTTTTCCCGTATTCCACATGCTGGATACAGAAAGCCACTAAGATGTGTAAAAATTGTGTTTTCAACCTTGGCTCTGATATTGGTACATATGAGACCCATCGCCGCGCAGCGTGTACTTCTGATTTAATCTATGGAGAACTGCTTGATGGTGGTCTCCAGGATTATATTCGAGTTCCATCACCTGCACATTCGCTAGTGAAGATCCCTGAGCTGGTCTCGCTTCACGACGCGTGTTTTCTTTTCGATGTGGCGCTTCCTCTTCTTTCGTATTTTGTGGACGTATTCGGCCATCTTTCAAAGAACGCTCCACTAGGCCGCGTATTGCTTTTGCTAGACGATGTTTCCACGCAATCCAATGACTGTCTTTTGGTTATTCGGCATCTCCAGCTAGACCAGCTGGTATTCACGTTCACGGATTCAAAGCTTTTAGCCGAAGACGCAGAACTAGGGCCAAAATATCGGTCCAAGTTCCCCCACGTCCTTGTTTTTTCAACAGCAGAAAAAGCCGCAAATCAGGCTGTCGCCTATGGGATGGGTACAGGGCTTACGCTTGAAAGCACGAAACTGACACTAGCTTTTTTCCGTGATCAGAAACTCTCACACGAAAGTCCTTATGATCGTAAAGTGTACCGTCCAAAATTATCGTACAAAGATAAGTTTTTGTTGGAGGACCTTTTGGTGACATTAGACTCATTAAATACGGGAGTTTCAGAGGAATTTACAGATTTACAGCCAGAAGCACCTACTGGAAGAACGCAAACAGCTGAATCCAGTGCCCGATCTTCTTTATCAGAGTCAGGTAATGCCATCGAAATACCGGGTAAATCAAATTCAGGATTCCCAGCTTCATCAATTGCAGGCAAGAACTCTAGATCGCATAGCCCGAAAAAGCGGCACGTCTCGTGGCTACACTGTGAGCTGGATTTCCGCCTTTGTCTGGCCGATAATTGTGTACACGACCCACTGAGAATATGTCACCAGACACTGGACATCAATGAGATGATAATGGCCAACAGTCCTGTGAAACGGGCATTTTACACTCACCGCCTGATGTGTCATGTGGAATTGAATGCGTTTATTTTCTAGGGCCCTACTTGCAAATCTATTGCCTTTAGTCCTTTTCATACGTTTCCTTATGCAACTTTCTGATTTTCTTTGCCCATGCCTTTGTATGCTTATCGTAGATGCCTTCACCCACACCTGCAAGGAAGGGTTCCTGTAACAAATCCTCGGGCGACATGCGAAGCTGATCGCTTTTTATTAGACACAAGTCGATAAATTTACACATGGCGCTGTCGTATTGTGTGTGCGAGTAGGGATCGATTTTCCCGCTCAAAGATGGCGACTGTTCATTCACAATTCTTTGGAGTAGATCTAGAATACCCTCGGGCCCTGTTTGCTTAGAATCCGACTCACAATCTTGATCCTCACTCCATGCACTTTTCCCCAGGGCCAACTCTATAAGCATGAGCCCCATGGACCAAACATCGGATTTGACGCCGTAGGTAAGTCCCTGAATTCTTTCAGGGGACATATAAGTTGACGTACCCACAAAAGTATCCGCCATTGCAACAGAGTTGGTTAGTTCACGCGAAACGCCAAAATCGCAAAGTTTAAACTCACCTCGGTGGGACATCAAAACATTTGATGGCTTGATATCGCGATGAATAATTTTGTGGACTTTATAGAGGTAAGTTAAGCCGGTGAGAATCAGATACAGAAGACATTTGAGCACATGAAGCGGGAATTGTTTCGGAGTGCACAACTGCACGATTCTATCCAACGAACCACAATTCAAGTACTCCATGCATAAAACGATGGAATTGTTTGCCCGTAGAAATGCACCATAAAACTCAATGATATACGGCAGCCGACATTCGTGCATGATGCGCAACTCGCGGATGATTTGCGTCTGTACTGTCAGCTTCGAGTCTACAAGCACTACTTTACGGGCCATTGTTTTTTGCAGTGGCACATGTAAAACTTTCAGTACGACACCCGAGTTTCCTGAGCCCAAGTCTTTAAGATGTACCAAGTCGGAGTCACGCAAATTCATTGACGCCAGTGTGGCGGCTATGGGAGTAGAAGGCAATGGCAGGGGCTGTGCTGGCTTTTGAGGCAGTGAAGGCGCATCCAACGGCAGTTTTGTGGGTGAAATCGAGCTGATAACAGTACGCCGTTTTCTTGCTGCAGGTGGAAGCGGTACGGTTGGGCCTTGAGTGTTGCTTGTCAAGTCTAGGCTATGGAAAGAGTCAATCAAGTCCCGCGGCGACGTTTGGGCATGTGTTTGGTCGATATTTAACAACGGCGCCGGCCGTGGATAACGTTTTTGGGGCTTATTTTTTAAAGCCATCAAGCGACACGTTTCTTCAGGCGTTTCTTGGTTGGATTCAGCTAATGTCTGTGGAGAAAATGACAATTGCTTGACATTTTTGCGGTTAAGCGATTTCGGGGGCATGAGTGGCTCTTTAGAAGAAGGAATTGGGGGAAGATCTTTATGTTTTGCCCGGGGAGTCTGGGTGTGAGACTGGCTGTTACTGAATAAACCATTCATTTCGAATGCAATTTGATGTTATCGTGTAAAGAAATTATATCAAGTTTAGCACGAGAGCAAGTCGGCCAGTGGGGATGCAAGGTGATTAATTTGATCGTTCTAACAATCTATTGACAAAGCACGATCGACAGTTAATGTCCAATTATTCAATCAATACAGTTAGCTTATTGGAAATGTGTTCATGCTCGATGGAAATATCAAATTTCGAATATCTCGTTTCCACAATTCAAAAGGTATCTTTCAGGGCTCAGCGCCGCGGTGTGCGGGTTTAAAAGCATGAAACTGGGTCCTGGGGCGCGCGCAACCAAGACCTAATAAAATGATGGCCTGACTTGAAACGAGTGTGAAACAAAGAGATAAAAATGATTGATTTTGTTTGAGCTGAATAACCTTGGGCAGCAGACCGGGATTCAACTTAGAGTTTATCACGGTTTCTGCGCTAAAAACTTATCACTTGCTCGGCTATTCTCTCCTAAAAACTTTCTGATTATGCAGTCCACAAATGAAAAACATTTGGTAGGCGGCGTGTTAGAATTAATCAAGTATCATCTTAATAATGCCTCAATGATTATCTTGTAAATAGGAGAAGAGAAGCATAATTTTCTCGCGGTATAAGCTGTTGCAGTTGTCAGCATGGCTGTTCGGCTGTATGACGGGTTATTTAATTCTAAAAAAAAAAAATGTCGTGGCTCATGCGCTTGCTTTTTTGCCTGCGTATGGCGACGAGTTTGGGGGATGAAGATTCGCCGTGCAACAATGCGGATATACAAAAAAAAACCCCTTTTGTGAAAACCACAACAATATTCTTGCTTGCGGGAATTGCCGCAGATGACATGCATTCCTTTGCTTTTTTGCTTTGTTCAATCACATTGTTTTTAAGCGGGATTTCTTTTAAAGTTTAGAAGCGAGACGGGTTTGTTTACCCGTCGGCAATTTCGTTCTTTTACCCGCTTGTGAAACCCTGATTTGAAGCCCCAAAAACTAAAGGTGTCGAGCGCCGGCGTGATTTCAAAAGTTGCCGCTTGCGGCCCCGCTTAGAGAATTTTTTTTTGCTTTTTTGCAGGCCAAGGCTACTAATCCTTACGCGCTCTGGGGAAAACCGAACGCCGCGAACAAAGTCCATTGTTGCTTCTCGCTTGGACATTCCCTGAATGCTCAAGTCGATAATAAATTACTTTTTTGGCAAACAACCTCATACACTAACTAATTAGCTTCATGTTTAATATTGGGTCATGCACAAGAAATCTAAAAAAAGATGAATGATTTATTTATGAAGAAAATGAGGTTGTATCATTAGAGTTTATAAAGTACATACTAGATGCGATTATTCGAATAGTGAATGCCGCCGCGTCCGGCCGGCGGGTATCCAATGTATTGTGGGTATCCCTGGTCCATGTGTGGCTGCAATTGCGGAAGCTGGGTCATGGGCGGCTTATAAATTTCGCCTGACGTCAGCATCACTGGCTGCATTTGCTGACCGTAGCCCATATGCGGTTCCTGTAGAGCCATTGTTCCAGGATAACCATTCATGGCTGGATGATGCATAAGTATACCGTTCTGGTCCATAGGCATATACCCCATGGGAGGAATCATCATGCCTGGAGGAGCTTCGCCCAAATGAGACATTGCTTGTCCGGGCTGAGACGGCACATGCGACCCATGAAGAGCCTGTGCCGAATGCAAATGGGGCGGTGGCTGTAATTGCTGAGGGCCTTGTAATGCATGCATGCTCTGAGCCATGGGTAATTGAGGAGGGGGCACTGAAACTCCCTCGCTGGTGTTTTCGGAATTGAACACTGAAACACTGCCCAGCTTCTTCTTTTTCTGCCGGCACGTAAAACAAACCTTGTGTTTACCTTGTTCTTCTGGATCCAAAGCCTTGGCGCACCGATTACAATTACCCATCCGCTCCAA